>VIGQ01001663.1:0-2500 GCA_009663005.1 Actinidia chinensis | reverse complement strand
AAATAAAACTTAAACCCCCCTCCATAATTGGCTTTTTCCTAACTAATATTTGGTATCATAGTAGCATTCCCTACTTTTTCAGATTTTAACCATCTTAGGAGTAAAATAAAATCCATGCCAATATCATAGGGAACACATATGGCGAAGTTTAATTGATTACTGATGCCTCCACATTGTTTTCGGTAAGCAACTTATAACTATTGAAAAGGTAGAATGAGAATCTTTATTCAAGTATGATTATGCGTGTTGGAGATGTTTATAGACAACAAATGGGCCCTATTAATACCCACAAAAATAATAGAAGAAAGGAGAGTTTCCAAACCCTTAAGACAAGTGAACACCTTTAGATGTTTAAATTATGTAAACAAAATAATGCAACAGTCGTTACATACACTTTTATTTAGCACTTGATGTGAATCAATTTAATTTAATAGAATTTTTTGAATGTTGAAACCACTAAGAATTTTGGGAATAAATTAGAATTTATCCACGAGGGAACAAATCAGGTGTAAGGATCTAAATAAGCATAGTACTACAAAGTATGAATTAATTTAAGATGAAACACATAAAATAATTTACATGAGATATTCACTAGATTTACCGATATTTATAAATGGCTTAAAATCCGGATAAAGCATATCTACTGTGAAAATGATAAAAAAGATTATAGTGCTTACTAGAAATTGAGAACAAGGTGACCGCCATAAAAAGGCAAAGAGCTGCACTAAGATGGCCTTGACAAATTGCTTGGATCTCGCATGACTCATGAAATTACACTAAAAAGGTAATAAGGAGTTCGATGAGACAAGAAAGAAAAAGAAAATTGCCTTCAAAACTTCCTCTCACACACAAATGAAGTCCATACCCGATGATAAGAAAGTGATGAGGAAATGACCTTATTTACAAGACGATTCAACAAATGTTTTCAAGATGCTGCGACGACAAGATAGAAGAAGTTTTGTAAATAAGACGAATTGAAGAAGATATTAGTTCAATGTTTCTTTTGATGATATTTGGATGGCATAAGATTGCATTATGAAGAGGCCTTAAGATTGATATACTTAACATAATACTATTGCACAAAATTATATATGCATTATACTCTTAATCACATTATTACTTATTCTGCATATATATTAGATGCATTTGGTGATGTATTATGAATCATGAATTGCATGATTTACTTGGAATTACATATGTATCCAATTCATTGAATATATCAGCTTTAACTATCTACGTTCTTGATATTGTGTGTATTACTATTTAGACATTGGTTCTTGCATTGTACAAGTTCTCACATATAAGTATTATATTTTCTTGAAAAACTTGTCACATTTTATTGAAAACTATTTCTACACTTATATGAATCGTTATCATAAAAATTATGTTTCATCATATTCAAGTCAATCTGCTAATCTTGCATAATAGGATTTTATTGACTTGAATTCATGGTTTTCAAGTTTAGCTATGTTTGTTATATTTATCTCATCTTGTTTGCTAAGCTTAGAACACATTACTTGAGTATTCTATAGCTTATTGAATTGGCCATCTTGATTTTAGACTTGCCTTTTAGCATTGCACAAGTACTCTCTCATGCTAAATGATATTCTATCAGAGAATTTGATTGCACTCTTATGAAATCATTTTCTCCACACTCTGTGTTTCATTCTCCTTGAAAATAGATTTTATGTATTCAAGTCAATATGACCATATTTTTTTCAGAGACATACTTTAACTTGAAACCTTAATTTCTCAAGTTCAATATGTGTTTTACATCTTATTTGCATCTTGCACATTTGAACTAGAAACCATTTGATAGGTTTGAATCTTCCATGGCACTCTTATTGTTTGTTTATAGCTCTTCATATGTCAATAATTGTTTTATACAAGTTGTGAATTATTTTAATTACTTCTCTCAGGCTACATTATGATATTTATACTTTGAAAGTAATGGAAGTGGTTAAAGAACAAGTAGAACTAAAATTTGCAATCTCCTTGTTTTTATAATCTTGAGAAACCAACAACCTATATGGTCATATTTTGATATACACTACTTTGAGTTGTTTGAGTTTCCACCACTCTTATTCATTATAATACTTACTCAAGTGTTGGTTTCATAATATCATCACATTCCTTTCATATTACATGTTTACAAGTCTTGATATGCACAAATCACAAAAGTGTACTTGAAAAGATTCAATTCTTATTAGAATATTATTTCGTTTGTTCCACAAGTCATCAAATGATGTATATATACTATTGACTTGATAGACCTTCAATCATTCATAGAATTTAATTTTGACTCTCACAATTCAATGATTAAGGAAGGGCTAAGGAATAGCTTCAAGAAAGTGCAGAAACTAGAGTTGATTTCAAATGAATTATCTACTCTTAGAGATCCAATACATAAATATTTGAGTCTATTATCAAGCTCTGGAAGTTAATTTTCTAATAAAACTAATTTAATGACCAAACTCAAAGTATTGCAAAAGTTACAATC
>VIGQ01000565.1:30000-32500 GCA_009663005.1 Actinidia chinensis | reverse complement strand
TTGCTCTAAGGGGTCTAAGTGTGAAAGATCTAGTTGTGTTATCAAGTATCTCAACAATCTATTATAAAAAAATAGAATATTTCACGAGCATGCTATTACACCATTTTTCGTTTTCTGTTTATATATCCTTTTATGAAAACATAGGAACTAAACTTGTTTTACGAACTATATTCGATTACAATTTCCGAAAAAATTCTGATAATAACTCACTTTTCAGTAAACAATTCGAAAATGTCATCAAAATTGCTAATAACTAATGTAAAACTACTGTATTTTTCCCACCTTTCATCGTTTTTGGATCTGAAAACACTAAAAATGAGATTGGAAAACGAATACGATACAATAGACCCCACCCTGTTTTCTTGAAAGAATTATATTAACATTGACCGCTTGCATTATCAAGGTAGTCATACGATTGGAATTTCTCATTGTTCTTCCTTCAACACCCGTCTCTACAACTTCACCGGCAAGGGTGACACTGATCCCACATTGGATCCCAACTACATAAAAAGATTGAAGCTAAAATGCAAGCCCGCAGACCAGAACTCGATCGTGGAGATGGATCCAGGGAGCTTCAAGACTTTCGACCAACACTACTACACGTTCGTGGCTAAAAGAAAAGGGCTTTTTCAATCAGATGCTTCCCTACTTGATGATAGTGAGACAAAGGCTTATGTTAAAGCTCGTGCTAATAGCCATGGATCTACTTTCTTCAAGGACTTTGGTGCTTCTATGATTAAAATGGGTAGGGTTGGAGTTCTTACTGGTAAGAATGGGGAAATCAGAAAAGTTTGCACTATGGTTAACCACTAATTTGATTTGAATGTTCAATTTTTTAATTGTTTTGATACATGGTTTCATGTGATTTTGTGAGCTTTGGTTGGTATGTCGAAAAGAATAATACCCTAATTAGAGGATGCTTTGTACCAATTTGATGGATGAATGAACAATAGCAATAAAATTCTTGATTTTTTTTTAATATTTCCCATATTTTTAATTATTTTTCCGTACTAGAAACATTGAGATACTTGTGATTTTTTTTTTTTCAAATTCAACCCGAGTTATGCTGATAGCGCGACTCGACAAATGGAAAAATTGAAAGGTTTTCTATGCTGATGGGTTCGACCCGTTTAATCCAGTTCGAGTATCTATACTATAAAACACAACTCATTTTGAATTCTAAATCTATCTCTCGCTATCTATGGTTGAAATCCATTTGAGTGAATCCAACGGCTGAGATTTCACCTGAAATTATTTTTTCACCTAAAACTATCACTTCCTTCTTCTCATAGTTGTGTGTCCTGCATAGGTTGTGATCCAATAAATAAAAAATATGTAAAAATGGGCATATATTTTATCTACCGGATATTTTTTTAGTGGGACTCAAGAAAAAATTAAAACACATCTTTCTTCTCCCCTCCCTTTTTATTTTTTTTTATATTTAATAATTTTTTTTATTTGATCAAACTTTTATATTATTTTAGTTCTTTTGACAATATAAGTCTAAAAATATAAAATAATTATTTAATTTGGAGATAAAAATATTTATTTTTTATTTTTTGTAAACTTTGTCTTAAATTATATATATTTTTTTTACCAATTTTCAGCTTTAGTGGATTTTTTTTACCGTTTAATTAAAATTTTATACTTTTTGAATTCTTTTTGACGAGAAGAATTTAAAAATATAATATTTTTTATTTAATTTAAAAAAAAATCACTAAAGAACAAAAAATATATTTTTTCACTCGACCAATTGCCTAAGCCTTCACATAGTCTCAAAAAATCTTAGCTCTCCCTCTTGTCCACAAAAAGTCTCAAAAATTCCTTCACCACATTTTCTTCTCTCTCAACACCATATAAGCCCCTCCCAATAGTACCAGCTAGGGCTCTGTTAATTAATTTACCTCTTAACATTTCTCTGATTGCTCGTCGGAAAAAATATGCTCCGATCACCAATGACCCTTTCACACCGCCACTGGTGACCGCCAATTCCGACGGCAACACACGGCCTGTTACTACATGCACCGGGTCCAAGAAAGTCTCACCACTAGGCTTTCGAAATTAATATGTGCTATATTTCTTACACTACTATTAATTATGGCCATTATCACATTTATTCCATGGGTAAGTGTACGCTCGCACCGGCCCAGATTCCATATAGAGAAGTTTTCGGTTCCGGGCCTGGCCCAAGAGAACGGGTTCGAAGGCCCAATTAGTCTTCAGTGTAACGGCCCGTAACGCGAACCTAAACATTGGGATTTACTATGATGCAATGCACGTGACCCTGTACTGTCATAACTAAAGCATTGGTGATTGGTGGGCCCTCTTTATTGTTCCCAACTTCCCATTTTTTCAAGACCCGAAAAATACTACGCTGCTCGACGGTGTACTGAGCCTGGCAACGTTGACCGTGAATAGCGCGCGTTGGATGCAGTTCCAAGCTGATCTCGGGCGAGGAGTGGTGATTTTGAGTTCGGATCCTCTAAAGTACGGGGCTGTA
>VIGQ01002197.1:37500-47500 GCA_009663005.1 Actinidia chinensis | reverse complement strand
GAATTCTTTTAGGATAGAAGTTACTTCTGCATGAGGTGTATCCTGACTTTCTGTGGAAGTCTCATGTGCAATCACTGCAACAAAATGGACTATTCGTTGGCCTCTCTTTATAACTCTTTTGGACTAATAATGTTTAAGCCCCTTTTATTGGTCGTACTTTGCTTTCTGGGTTTCGCAGCAGAGAAGGTTTTGGTTGAAGCGTTTTTTGCTTGATTCACGTGTTTTCAAAGAGGAAAAAGCAAGAATTGGATCGTCTATAGATAGCGTCAACCTAAAATTATGGGTCTTACATCCATAGGAACCACGTTGCCCAAGATCTTGTCTCTATAGAAAATGATTTGAATTGGAACAAGGCATCTCGTTTATGAAAATTGAAGATTTGTCAACACAAAAGACATGGTATGAACTGGGATGAGAAAGTGGCTTTAACCGAGGCGGGCGATAGTGGATGAAGAGACGGCACTGAAACAACTCCCACTATCAATAATGACTTTGGAATTTTTTCTCCGCACTTGATGTAATTGTGAAAATTGCACTATGCTGCTAATCATCGTTTTTCTTAGGTGTGTCAAGATACCTAACAACTCCTAAGGTGATATCACCTTCTGCATAATCCTCGTCAGACTCGTAAAGATTTTTAGGTCAGGCTAGTGAGTCAAAGAGAGTGAGGAAAGTGGTGCCTGCTCTGCCACCACCAGACCACCAATGAGGTGAGAGTGATATACAATATTATATTTGTAAATCTTTTTCTACATAAATAATGAAAATCTACTATACCACCCGAAGACGAAGGCAATTTTGCCGAACCTTATAAATCATTGTTTTTGTTGTGCATGTGTTTTTGAGGTGTGCAATTGGTAATTCAATTTTGAGCGCAACAATTGGTATCAGAGCCATGGTTGAGTTTTGGATCTCTGAAAAAATGTTCTAAATCTATTTTTGATAGAACCATCGTGTTCGTATCGACGAGACGAAGCTCTTGTAGCCAACCCCGCATCCAATAGGAGCCGCACACGCCGCCTTTATTTTCAGTGCGTGAAACCACTTGTAGCCACGCGCCTCTAGAGAAGACGACGAGTAAGCTTCACTCACCCACACTCCAACTCGCTACACGCGCCCACACGATTGATCTTTATGCGTGCCTGCATACTCGCGCCCAATCAGTGCGAGTTAGCATCCACGTCAACGCCATGTTTACATCTGATCACGCCAATTCAGCTTCCAGTCAGCGACATGTCATTGCTAATCACCACATCATCGATCGTGATACATCATCGCTCTATCTACGACCTAGTCAGCGCCACGTCAATAAAATATTCCCTCAATTTGGAGAAATTACAGATCAGTGCTTGAAGTTTGAAAACATAACAATTCAATCCCTGACTTTTGAAAAAATTATATTTTCATCCCAGAGTTTTGTGAAATTTGCAATTAGTCCCTGAATTTTGATAATTGCAATTTGATCCTTAAACTTTTTGAAATTTGTAGTTCAGTTCCCCTTAAGATTTTTCAGTATCTAGATCTATTCGCGAGGTCCGAATTTGTGTATTTTGACCCATATCAATTTGGGTGGAGTTCGTTCTGGTAGTCTAGAATAGTGGATATGGCACAACAATTAGCATGGTGGTTTGTCCCCCACATTGGGCTGATGGTGAAATTGTTGAAGACATCCGCTGTATGTAGGTAGATTCACTTAGGGAGAATCTCATTATTTGGCTACTGCATTTATGAGGAGACTCTCTGAATAAAGATTCTAAATTTGACTATAATATTTGTGGAGAAGGTTTTCTGAGTAGGGATCTCATAAGTGAGAAGAGTCAGAATAGAGATGTCATATTTGAATATAGCAGTTTAAGAAGGTTTTCTGAGTAGAGATCTCATATCTGGGGACACCAGTATATGTGAGAAGTTTCTCAGTTTGATATCTCTATTTGTTTGGATCACTTGATTGGGGTTTGATATTGTCTCCATATTTTGATTCATTTTGATTGGCTCAAGCATTTGTGGAAGTCAGTAGATCTTGCTCTGTAAGGTGGAGCCTCACAAGTGTTGAGGAAGATCGTGACTCTAGGTCAAGTTTTTACTGCTAGAACTTGACCATTATTTGGCATTGAAAGGTGCATTGATGGCAACGTTACCTACTTGTAAGAAGTTTCGCGCAGGTGGAGATTGTTGAGTTTGGCTACGAACTCCTTATTAGATTTAACTCCGATTGAATTTGGATTCAAACCCTAGTTGAATTTATTTTCAAACACTCAACCTATAAAAAAGACTTATAGTGAAAATCTCATAACAACACACAAAAAAGAGATGTAGAGTCAAGTAGATGGTCTAAACCATCAGTGAGAAGAGAGTGAGATATAATATTATATTTATAAATTTTTCCCTTCATAAATAGTGAATTTGCAGTATCAACGAAAACGTGAGGCAATTTTTTATGTGGAGATATAATATTATATTATATATCTTTTTATATATAAATAGTGCTGCACTATTAGACATAAGCAATTTTGTTGAAACTAGTAAAATAATCAGTTTGAGTGATGGTGCGTAGGATAGTATGGGTGCGCGAGTTTCTGAGTGTCTGTATTGCTAATTGGATTTTGAGCACGAGTAATGTTCAAATGAGCTCGAGCATGTGGTATTATCCCGGATCATTTACGTGACGCTCTCACATCCACCCATTTGGAGTGGACTCCACTTAAAAAAATTGTCATATTCACACCAAAGGGGCGTTAAATGGACGTGCCACGTAGGCGAGCCACGATAATACCACGGGCTCAGCCCGTCTTAACATTACTCGCTGAGCACAACACTCCCCTGCCCCAAAAATCTCCACAAGAGTCTCTCTCTTCTCTCTCCTTGCCAGGTGCATACATAATGAAATTTGTATCGATTCGGATAATCGGATGAACTTATTTTACATTATTGAATCATTGAATGGTTTATTGGAAGATAGAGTTGGTGAAGAGGTTGTTGGAGATGGGGCAGAGTCTCGAGCATTGGCCTGGGGTTGGGGTCGATGATGATGAGAAGCGAACGTTCCTCGATCAGGCATGTGGTTATTCTAGGTTTTTACATGTCAGAATTTTATAATTGGTGCCTAATTACGAGTTTTTGTGGTCGATTTCGATGAGCAATGTCAACGCCACTCTCTCCTCGTCTCGCAATCACACGCATGCATGCGCCTTGAGTTGTCTGGAGTCATAGTGAAAAAAGAGCTGTTGTTTTGAACCAATGGCATGTGTTATGTATTGGTAAATCTTGAGTTTTGATTCAAATCATGAATTGAATTCAATGAGAATGAAATAATAACTTCGGCTTTAATTGAATAGCTGGCCTAAAATATGGAAAAACAGGGATCGTATAATATTTCCATACTGCCATGGATGTCCATGCAATGCATGCGTAAGAGTAGGATGCATTGATTCTTGAATGGGGATTGATTTTGTTTTTTTTTTTTTTTTCTTTTATTTATCACAACCAGCGGCAGTTTGTTCTTTTGGAAACCTAAATAAATGTGGAGAGGTAATTTTGGCATAAAAATGTGTGAGTTCGGCTTCAGGATTGTGTTTACATCAATTGGGGTGTTCCCTTTTAATAATAGTATAGATTTATGTTGAGTTCTTTTGTGGAGTTAGTTTGTGTTGATTCGGATGATGAACCGGACCCGAAATAATGTTGCGTGGTTTTAAATGGGATTTTCAATGAGGCTTAGTCTATGAGCGGAGGCTGGGTCCGGGGGCGTGCCCACGTACAAATTTTTTTTTGCCTGTTTGTAGCCCGGTGAGAAGGACATGTTAAAAAACCCGTTGTTTTGTGTATAGGGTTAACGCGTACATTATATAGTCGCCTCTTTATAACTCTCTTTCTCAATAGTGAAATCTTTGCAGCTTTGTGGATGTAGGCAAATTACCGAACCACGTAAATATGTGTGTCTTGTTCTTGCTTCTTATTGTTTGATGTTCTTGGTTTGTTTTTCGATTGTGTGTGTTTGTCTGTGGGTTTAAATCAAGTTAAAACTAACATTAGAGGTTGGGTTCTGCTATTTGGAAAGATAGCAGAACAAAGTGAAAAACTGGATATTTTTGGTTGATTTAATAACCAGGATGCTCTTTTTCTTTTTACTTCTATGATAAGTGGGCTATTTTGGTGTCTTGAAAAAAATTTGGCTATATAATTGGACAGATTATTCATATATGTAAGTTAATCTGCATAATTACGTAAAAGAGAATTGTCCAAATTTGGCTTGTAATTAAAGAAGTTTTAGATGATGACATTAAAGTTGGCTGCAAAAGCCACTTTTAAGTGTACAGCCTGATTGATGTACATGTTACACTATAAAACTACTACTGCTAAATGTGTTTTGGCTTTCCTTATTTGATTTAAGTCTTCTTTGCATTATATGTCAGCTCTCTAAAATTAATATGCGTCGCCAATCCGGTAATACCTCGTTATCGGATTCATATTAAAAGTATTGGTACATTTTACTTATCTTTTCTTAATTGTAGTCGTATTCTTCTTAGAATCTTGTTGACTTGCTGTTAGTTGTTCAGGTGGCTAGACTTAATGCCAGCTATCCAAGGGGCCTGGCTTCTTCAAAACTGCCAGATAACTCTTAGTGGATTCCAAAGCTGGCAATAATCGATTTGATGGCTTCACACCTTCTGTAGGCCATTTTACTCTTGTTTTGTAATCAAGGATGTTTTAGGGTTTTTTTCGGTCGTATTAAACGAGATAAAATTATCTTTGCTTTACTTTGCTTGAGGTGTTTCGAAAAAGTTGTTCTACCTTTTGAAGTCTACTAGTAGAATGAGATCATTAACAAAATCATATGATTATGAAAAGTCAGTCTTTCATTTTGGTTGAATTCCGTGACGTAAACAAATGCAAATATTTGCTGCCCCAATGTTTATCTCTGACCTATTTCTTGCAACAGAAAAAAGAAGTCGTCATTGTTCATTTTATTTAGTGCTGATTAGTCCCATGAGCATTTGTTTGTTTTCTGCTTGGACTAATATCATTCGTCTTGAATACAATCATACTGGATTTACTCCATTTCAGCGAAGATGTATCAAACCTTAGTGTCTGTGGATTTTGAGGACAACATTTTTTTATTTATTTTTGCAGGTCCCATCTGGAGAGTCTCTGACTTTTCGCAAGGAAATGCAGAATGCCGCACAAAGCTAAGGAAGCTATTGGAGGACTTTCCAAACTCACTCATGCTGATGGTAATTCTCTTGATAATAATCTTTCTCTAGTTTTGTTTGCAAATGTTGTTGTAGTGAGCTTTGACCTTTGTCACTTAGTGGGAATTTGTTTTCCCCAACCACCTTTTATTTCATACAATTTGTACTAGGCCAATCCCCCAGGCATCAATAACAGGACTTAATAGCAACTGTGCCTTTTCTTGCTAGTTAAGAACCATAATTCCTGGAATTTTTGTTTCTTTTGGTAAAATCTTCTGTGGTGGCCCTGTTAGATTACTTACACACTTTCCTTAAATACTAATGGTAACGACAAAAAATTGTGAAGAGGTGGAGGTTAATGACGGGTGAGGGGAGCTTATTATATCCCCCACTGTGGTCTACTTGGAATCTGTTTCAACAATTTATAGGCATGCTAATTGCCGTTACTAAGATGCATTGAACTGCAAACATGCTTATGGCTAATGAAGTGTGATTTTTTTTCATCTTAACATGTATTTTATTAGTCTCATTTTCAGTTTCCTTGTACTGTTGTTGATTTAGGATCTATTTGTCTGAATTCTTGCTCAATCCAGTTGTTCAATGGATTTATGCTAGAGTGTCTAGAGAAATTTAACTATTACCATAATTCAACATATACCAACATGGTTTGTTCAAAGAACACAAGAAAAAGGAAAAAAATAATGCCTCGTGGGTACATAAGATTCAGTCGTTTCTTGCAATAACTATCGTATTTGAAGATTCATATGCCCCTTGATATTCCAGCACATTATATACATAGGATTCTCTGTACTTTCTTATGCCTTCCACAACTTGCATTTCTAAGAGCCTGAGTTATGAACTATAATATACTTAAAAAATTTGGGTTATTACTGAACACATAAGCTTCTTCATTAATACTGATGCAACGACTTTTTTTTCTATTTTTTGTAATCTCTTTTCAGTTTTCACATTTATCCAGTTGGTATCTAATTTTTTACGTCCAAAGATTGAGCACGTAATCATTTTTACTTCATGAGGGAACTAGATTAATATTTAATATTGCATTTACCTAATGCGGAAAAAAAATTAACTTCAGGTAGGACTATGGTGATTAATATTGAATGAAGTCAGCTTGATCCTCTACTAGGAGCAACTGGATATCCTTATGGTGATGTCAACTCCGAGACAGGCTATTTTCCTTTTCCTGGCAACATAACCAAGTATAGTTTTGTATACATTTTCTTTCTCAATGTGCATTTCTAAAATCTCGTGGGTTTTGTTCTCATGTTAGTGTCATTGCCCGATAGATTCTTGTTTTTTATTTTATTATTATTATTATTATTATTATTTTTTTTTGGGTGGTGGGGTGGTATAATCATAGTTTAAGTGCTTTATTCTTTTCAAAGAAGTTTTCACATTGGAATGTCTTTACTGTTTAATTTGAGAAGTTCAAAAATTGGCTTTATTGTCACTACTATTTAATAAACTATGCAGCCTTATTTATGTAGAAGATTGGGTGGGTGTGAAGCGCTCATAAATTTGAAATAATAATCAAGTAAGTTTTCTTCATGATAGTTATATTGCAATACCTTATTCAAAAATAAGATAATCTTTATGTTTTTAGTGTATTTTTTTTTCAAATCAAACAAATTTTATTCAAATCATCTTCTGGATTTTGTTTATGTTGTTAAACTTCGATATTTCTACTTTTTTCCGACTAGTGAATTAGTATATTGATAGGATGTCCTTTGTAATGGCAATTTTTTCTTTCAGTTGATACTTGAACTTGGACCATAACGTCGAGAACTACAAAAGTTTGTCAACCCTACGTAATTCTCTTTAATTACTTTTCTTTGTTTAACTTCTTATTAGCTATCAATTACTGAAACCGTAATGACCTGTCCAGAAGAGAAAAGCGGTGATATGGGCTTGCGTTGATACATACATCATAATGATGACCTTGACTGGGGTGAATGACCTTAATTCAAGTTGGCAATTATTTTTTTTAAACGGTGCTTGATATGATAACAGTTGCCTTGTAAACTTGGAAGTGATATGTTTATCTCCCCTATAATATGAGATACATTTGGGCTGTTGTCCTGCCAGTGGCGGGAAATGCAAAGAAAGAACGCATTTTGTCACAACAGACATGGCATATTATGATTTCGTGAATATAAAAGTGCAGAAGTATTGAAAGAAGGTGTATTTGTATTACGTCCGTGCTGCCCATTTGTTGGATCCTAATTCGTCTGAATTGCTTTTCCTCTTATTTTCTTTAATTGCCTTGCATCATAATCACCCTTTTTTTTTTCTCTTCTGGACTCGGCTCTTATGTTTTTTTTTTTATGCAAACAGTAATTTCATTCATGTGTTCTTGTTGTTTATTATCTTTTTCAAATTATTGGATCACACTGATCTCTCCATGTACCACTCATTTAACTGAATAACATTTGTATTACTGCTCTGAGAACTGTTTATTGGCTATAAATCAAATACTTGAAACATTCAGCTCCTGAACGTTGTCTGTGTACTAAAATAGCGAAATGTTTGTCTGATTTCTTTCGCCCCTTGCACTGCAAGGGTCCAAAGTTTATATTTTTTAGAAAGAATTTTTCTTTCCTGATAAGTCATTGTGTTTGTCCTTCCCGTTTTTGACACATACACAGATCTAGCAAAACCTCATTCAAGTCCTCTACTACTCGATTACATTGGTATGTCAAGACTATCCTAAAACTTGTCTCCACATCAAGGGTTGGATTACGGTCATTACAATTCTATTGCTAATTGTGCCATTCTATTGTTTATATTTCAATTTTGGACCTCTTTGTAAATGGTTGCTATTTACATATTTTCTCTAATCTTCTATCATTTGTATCTTGTTATTTCGGAGGTGATGATAACTTGGCTTTCCTTCTGCACCTGTGAATACACCCCTGAGGATGCTGCTAAGGTATCTATTCGTCTTTTGGCGCATTTGAAACATACCAAATGTCTTGGGTTATTAAATCGCGCTTAACTGCCTTTTTTGAATTCAAAAATATTCATATGCTTTACAATCTGTTGTGCCTCACTTGAAGGTACCAAAGGGAAATCCATATCACAGTGCCACCCGGTCTTGGAATGGCCATATATCGAGCAAACACCTCATCTTAAAAGGTCCTTAATTTCTCTCACTTCTGATACGTGTTTTACGAGACGCTATGAAACCTTATGATGCTCATGTAGCTTCTGTTGTATTTGTTAGGTCACATATTGCATCCAAGTTGTGTGGAACCTAGGAGTTGCAGAATTCTTGCTATGGTAGTTCATAAACATTGTTAAAGAGTTAATCAACCAACTCATCTCAAACTGAAGTTAGTTGAGAGATAGCAACTTTATTATTTATATTTTTCAACGGCCTCGCTAGATTTGATAATGGATGGCCCGCTTCATTGACGTTTTGCCATGCAAGAATTCGTTAAAAAATTAATGGCAATTTTGACTTTGACATACTAATAGGGATGTCCTACTGCTATCAGTGTTTGCTGGTTGGCCTGGAAATATTGTGATTTTGGTGGTAATTATTATTTTTTTAGAAGGGCAAGACAGTAAAAGTACTGGTGTTATTTCCGTAGCTAAAAGTCACTTACAGGGAGGTTAGTGTCATTTCCAAAAACCTCAGGAAAGGTCTCTGTATGTGTCAAAACATCTCAGGGAGGTTAGTGTAATTTATCTTTCCAAAAATGGATTGTACCAATCATAGGTATCATGAAACCGGACTGAACATGACCGGTTCTCGAGAACCCGGCAACTGGAAACCCGGTCGGTAACAGTTTTTTAATACCGGAAATGCAAGTGCATCGGATTGAAAGCGGTGAAACCGGTCGGGTTTTTTAAACAAATAAATTATATTTTTAAATTTTTGCAGTTTGACCGCCAAAATTTTGAATTTAAATTTTAAATTTTGAATTTTTTTCATATTTTTTTTTATTATGATTAATTTTATTATTATTATTATTCACGATAGATATATAATTTACACCCTTTGGCCAATTTGTTTCTAAGAGTATTTAAAAATTATATATAATGATTTGCAATTAGTAATATTTCATGTAATATTTTTTGATATTTTAAAATATATTTTTCATAATTAACTGTCAAACCCCTACATATAGTTGAAGGGGTAATTTTTTTTTTTAATAAAATGTCTTTTTTATTTTTTATTAATTCTAAGACCTGGTGAACCGTGGTTGAACCAGTAAACCGTTAAATTGGTGCCTTGACCGGTTCAATATCCTGTCCGATCTGATAATATGGTACCAATCAGTTCAAACATTTTGGGTTTCCTTTAATATCCAAATGGCGCTCGTATTGTATATTTTGCGTGAAGATGAGTAATACGGTAAAAAAATATGTTGATCGATACAATCAATATCTGTTTAATTACTATTTTAGACTTAATAAAGAATTTGACACATATTATTAACTTATTTATTTTGATAAAATACATAGATTTGTACCTGATGACACGTATTTTCTTACATGAAGTTTATAAAATATGAATATGAACTCAATATTTAAATTACAAACAACAGCCGGGGTGGCAGTCTATTGTTTTGAATTGCAGAGAACTTCCTCGAGAAGCATGTCCTTGTGCTAATAACCTATTCATAATTGCGGAGCACTATTTGTGAAAATATGTAGAGGAAGCCCCCGTACTCGTTTTTGTTTGATCGCAATATATTTTTCACTTCTCCACATAAATTAGATTGTGAAAATTATTTTTAAAAGTCCAACATTTTTGTGCTGTCACATGTTTTTTCATTTCATCA
>VIGQ01002197.1:10000-22500 GCA_009663005.1 Actinidia chinensis | reverse complement strand
ACTGCCTTGGAGTGAAACTTTGCCAATATTGCCCGCCTGTTTATCATACATTGATAGAAAGTTGTTTTGACATACTTCTTCAAAAGATTTAACACTAGCCTGAAGAGGATTTTTTATGGTGTGGAGGATATGGGGGTTTAGGTGGTTTCAACTTCTTCCACATGTTTGTGATGGCAACTATACGTGCACGTCAATGGGAGATCATCCCAGGTTTGTGCAAGAAACAGGTGATTGAAAACCAGGGAATTATTGGGTAATCGAATAGGGTGAAGTTTTTTGTAGACATTTCTGATAATACATGCTGCTGTGGGGGAACAAGACAATGCAAATGAGGATGATTAGAATGAGAGGAATTAGGTTTCCGTCTGGATCTTATTTGATGAGAATAAAGTTCTAATTAAAATTAGGAACTGATCATCTCTCCTTCTATAAAATACCATTCCGTTTTACTTTTTCCTTCCATTAAGAAATGGAGTTGCATGAGGGCTCAGAGAGAGAACTCTTTTCACAAACTACACCCAAATTAAATATTGAAGATTAAAGTTTAAGATTAATATCGGAGTGATAAGTTTGGTTTGGAAACCCAATCCCCATGGCCTGCATTTAATTTAATTATTTATTGATTAAGTTGATCCAAATAATTTTTTCAAAAATAAAATTATCAGTTACTGAGCTCAATTACGTTAGTTTTTTTTGTAGATTAAAAATTTATAGATCTTAGTAATATATTAATTCAATTTTTGTTTAAGAATTTATGAGTTTCAACATGCATATGCCCAAGTTGTACACATGAGTAGAGCTCAAAAAAAACGAGAATTATATATAACCGATATCAAATGAGTTTTTAATAAGTTGAAAAATGAGTCTTGGCTTGTTAAATATTTCAAGTCACCATAGAATTGAGTTGGAATTCACCGTAAGATTAAAATTATTATATTTTTGTTAAGAAAAAAACCATTTATTTTTTTTATGTTGACCCGCTTTTCAATAGGTCTGAGGAAAAATTAGTGTACTCATTATTGAATGATATATAGTTTTGAAGCAAGTTGTAATAGTGTCCGATGATTTCTCACAACTGGTCACTATTAATCATTAATTTAGTTCATGTAATTAGAACAAAGGGTTTGTTTTCTTCGCACTTTTTAGTGTTTTTTTCATACATATTGAGAGAGAGAGAGAGAAAGATTCAATAGGTGAAGCCTATCATGTTTGTGGTCCTAAATAATAGAAGATCAACCGGGTGTTGTTGGTTCTAGTATTTATTGTTGAATTAACGAATCAAAATTGTTTTTGCAAATCTTATTAGATAGATGATTTAAAAACCGGGTGTCTCGTGTTGTTTCTATTTTGTTATGTAAACCTAATCATCCACTCACCCTAGATGTAGTACAGTAAAGTTTAATAGTTGCAACTTCTGTTAAAAGTTATGTCAGAGTGTTTGACATAGTTTTTTTATTTCTGTTTATGTGGGCAAAAAAAAAAACCTTACCCAATTAAAAAAATGTTAATTATTACCGATTCATTTTTAAAATACATTTTTTAACTTTTAGTTCTAAATAGTAATTTTAATAGAAGTTCAGCTTATACCAATATTCTCGTAAAACAAGTCAAAAATGTTGACTTGGATATTATATCAATCTATTTGTAATCTCATCCTTATCATTGATGTTGTATTAACCATCTCAATCTTCCTGTAATATTCTAATTTTAAATTATTAATAAAATTTCCTCTGTTTGCTACAAAAAAAATGAAAATTCGTTTGTTGTTGAAGATATACTAGCGTTACCTGCATACGCAGCGAAAGGTACAAGCCACAAGGGATATTACTAACCTTTTTTTGTAAGACCTGAAAGACAAAGAACATTAGCAACGCATTTTGGGGAAAAAACGGTATTTACGTAAGGTTCTCCTCTCTAACCTTGTGGGAAAAAAAAATAAAAAATAAAAAATAAAATAAAAGACATGTAGCTAAAGTAATTGAAAGAAAAGATTTAATACAATTAGATGTGGTGGTTTTTTTTGTTTGATTTGAGAAGCTAACGATTTATCAATACGGATTCCGATAAGATGTAAATTGTTTGTATCAGATCGCTTCAAATTTTTACCGAATTTGCGATCCGAATTCTATCAATTTATAGGCCTACCCTAAGGTTACTCTTTAAAAAAGCCTAAAAAGAAATGGAAAAAAATCTCAACCATGAATTGAAATAGGGGTCAAAATTTCTTTTTATGTTGGTATTGTCGACAAACTGCACTACACTACGTTCTCTCTGCACTGTCTCAGAAATTTCATTTCTCAGAAATTTCCATGCCTTTATCCTGGGCACGTAAATTGATGGGAGAGAGAGAAGTCCCACACAACCAAACAGAGAGGAGAAATATAGGTCACCAAAAAATTAGGGTGAAATCCACTGACTATCTTTGATATTTTGGTTACTACATAAAATAATCTTTGACTTTAAGAAATGACAGTAACCTCTCTTAAGATTTGAAACTTGTAATAAATTCTCCCTTTTCACACTAACCACCTTTTGAGATTCCGGTTGATACTCAAAGCACTCTTGATTTCAATCTCCGTTAGTAAGTATGACTGTTCATCTACGACGTCAGCTAAATTGTGTTGAAATATTATATATGTCATTCTTTTTGACAAAATAACTAATACCCCACAAGAATGTTAATGATTGACCAAAAAGTGAATCATATTGACCCATTACTATTTAATTGCATCATCTATACATTTTTGTTACTATCTGTTTAAATAAGTAATGAAAATCGATCACATGTTGTCCATGTATTTAAATTAAATGCTTTATGTCTTAAAATAATATTATTGTTTGGTCATTCACTCAACATTCTTGCGAAATATATATAAATTTTATCAAAAAATGGGGAAAAAAAAAAAAAAAACAAACAAAAAAAAAAAAAAAAAAAAAAACGAAGGGGGGGGGGCATATATGTTATCTAAACCACTATTCAGCGGTGTCATAGATGGCCAATCACTCTTGCTATGGACTTTGACGTCAAGGGTGTGTATGTATTAACCCGGAATCTCAGGGGTTGTTAGCAAAATAGGAGAATCTGTTATAAGTTTCAAACCTCATGAGAGGTTATTGTCATTTCTCAAACGTCAGGGGTGCTTTATGTTTAATCCAAATTTCGGGATGGTCCAATGTATTTCACCAAAAAAAAGATAGTACGAGGATAACTATATCATTTATTATTGCCGGGGGAAATCGTGAATGAATTGTTGAGAAAGAAACACGAACAGTTAAACAAGACTTATTTTTCATAAACGACAATATTTGGGGCAACTATTACGTATATCCACGATATGTGTATGTGGGATCACTCTATCTATAGTCTCAACTTTTTGCATAAAGGCATCCAATTAAGTTTATTATTATTATATACGTATATTCAATCAACTGGAAGCTTTTTTTCAACGCTACCTGATTCCATAAAGAATCGATTTAGCAAATAAGACGTACCTATTAGCACTCATTAGTCATATATTATCTACTATGTTCACGGTTCATGCGGGTCGAGTTTGACCATAATTCGTCACCATCCGACAACATTCCCCCCGGGTTTTGTAAATATCGAGAACCGATTTCGATAGAAGTTCGTACAAAACTTCCCGGTAAACGGTTCGTAGTATGCTGGCCGGGTTGGTCGGATATTCTTCAAACTTGGAACATAAAATTTTCTTCAATTTTTGGTTTAACTTAAAAATTTCATTATACTCATTTTTACCTTATTAGTTATTACTTAATTTAGCCCATTTACTCAAAGTTCTATGAGCCTATGTAATTTGTGATGTAAAAATTAAAAATGAGAAAAATTTTAGAGATTTTTTTGTAAAACTATATTTTTTATGCATAACTTTATAAAAGGTAATTAACATTACCCATATTCCACAGACAAATTACAATTGTTAGCTTGCAGCAGCTGTACAAATCATATTCCACAGACAATTACCAAAAATTGTTAGCAGCAGCAGCTGACAAAATCCTATTCCACAGACAAATTACAAAATTGGGGCTAGCAGCAGCAGCTGTACAAATCAGATTCAACAGACCAAATACAAAGGTGTTAGCAGCAGAAAGCAGCGTGCAATCATATTCCACAACAGCAAGGTAATAAGAAGCAAACAATTGTTAGCCAGCAGCAGCAGCTTGCCATGGTAGGATTTACCTTGATTTTAAACTCACATACAAACACACCACACAATGTAAGAACAAACTAAAAAACATCAAAGAATAAGAAGCAAGAACAAGACGCACAAATTTTACGTAGTTCGGCATTTGCCTACGGCACGAGACTGACAAGGATTTCCTATTAAAAAAGAGAGTAACAATACGGCAATACACGTACGCGTTTTTTAACCAGACACCAAAACAGCGGACTACAAAACAGCCCAAATTTTTATTCCAAACGAAGTTATCCATGAGCGCTACGCTTTGGGCCTCCTATCAGCCCCCCCCCCCCCCCCCCCCCCCAAAGCCGCCACTCCATAGAATAAGCGTCGTTGAAAATCCCATTTTAACACGCAACGTTATTTCGGGTCGGGGATCATCTCCCGGATCAATACAAATAGACTCACAAAAAGAACACAAACATTGCAAAACTTCTAAGTTATGATTATATCTATTATGCAGTTTGCAAATTGCATATAATCCACAGACATGTGAAATTGGGGAGTTTACAAAATGTGAAACTCATTGCATTCGTCTATCAATCAACATCCAAAAGTTTACAAAATTAAGCTAGTTGCATAAATTTTGCTAAACTGAAAGGGGAAAAAAACACAAAAAGAAATTTGAGATTCAATCTGACTTTGATTGTACGCTATTCATGCGGCCGCCTTTACAGTTTCCTAGTGACATCTTTACATAGGAAAGAAGAGAGGGAGAGAGGAGGCCAGGGGCATAGAGGTATAGACTATAGATAGAAACGAGTGGGAGAGAGAGGGGGGGCGTCGGCTAGGTTGTATTTAGCGTAAGTCTCTATGAGATTGAGATAGGTGAGAGAACCGGGCCTATGAAGAGAGGGAGAGAGGAGGCCAGGGAGAGAGGTCAGAGAGGTTATAGACATAGATAGAAGAGAGAGAGAGGGGGGGGGGCGGCGGCAGGGTTATATTTGCGTAAGTCTTATGAGATGAATAGAGGAGAGAAGAACCGGGCCTATGAAAGGAGGGAGAGGGGAGGCCAAGGGACAGAGAGTATGACTATAGATAGAACGCAGAGAGAGAGGGGGGGCGGGCGGCGGTTAGGGTGTATTAGCGTATACAGTCTATGCAGATTGGATAGAGTGAGAGAACCGGGGGGCGGGCGCTAGTGGCCCAGAGGGGTAGACCCGCTATTGTGATTTTAGTTTCTCACCCGACCCGACCGATTCTAACTTGAAACCGACCAGTAAACGTATATGTTCAGATCAGACGGTTTCGGAGGATGGATCGGACGCGTTTCAGTGGATGTACGTATATGTAGTTACTACACAGTGCACATTCACAAAACAGAAGATTATTTTTATTTTTATCTCCTAACTATTTGTATTTATGTCTATACTTAATCCTAGGCGATCAATTGCGTCTATTAATACTGATACTATCAGATTTAGTGTCCAGTTAGTCCTTACATTTGACAGGATTATCTTAATTTGGAAAAGAACCCTAATTTTCAAACTTTTGTAGGAATTTTAGGCATTAAACGGAGGTTGATGCCTTGGAGTGAAACGTTTCGCCCAATTTATGCCTCCGTTTATACAACATATGATAGAAAGTTGTTTTGAGACCTCTTCAATAGATTTAAAAACCTGAAGATGATTTTTATGATGTGACCATATAAAAATATCCACACCCTATTAAATAACCATTCAGTTTTACTTTTTCATTCTGAAAAGTTGTTATTAGCGTTCGGATACTTGGATTGCGCAAAAATTAAATAACATCACGCCTCTGAATCGATCTCTAGAATCCACGAATTCAGCGTTCTCCGTGGAAATAGCCGTTGCGCTTGCTTTGGACGCCTTCCAAGCTTTCGTTGTCTCGGACGCCTTCCAAGAACTTGTTGATTGATGTGGACGCCTCCAAAAGCCTAGTATGTGCTGTGATGGTTGTTGTTTAGAGAATTTGCACTCTAGATCATAAACCGCATCCTGGTCTAAGAACATAGCATTAGTCTAAAAATGTGCCTCGATTATTTGCGTTGAGAGGCTCATATATGTATATATTCTGGAGATACAACAAGAGTCTTCCACGAGCATTAATTGCTGAAGTAGATATATCTCAATCATGTAGGTTAGAACTCTTAAAATTGTTAAAACTCTGGGGAACAGGGTCGAACGCCCGACAATTGGTTTCGAATGCCAGAGGGTCGAACACCTCTTTTTAAGGGTTCGAACACCTGGATTCGAACCATATCTAAGTTCGAACAGGTTCGAACCATTGATGTAATTTTCATTCTTCCGCACCAGGTTCATTCCTATAGCTCGGGACGTGACCTAAGTTATTGGAATTACACCCAAAGTGTTTTGTTTAGAATTAGCCAATCTAAAAAACCTATCAATCTCCCCTCTAACAATTCCTATAACAAAACACTAAAAAATAACAAATACGGGAGAAAATAATGACTCGACAAAAATTGAACTATAAACAATTGACTTAAGTCGGCGTTTCAAACAATATTTGCAATATGTCAACCTGTAATTAATTTGCACCACATCGCAAGTAAATATATCAAAACACATTGTGGAGAAGATATATATATATAAATATAAATGAATAAAAATTATTCTAAATTACTTCCTTACTCTAAAATATTCCTTATAGTTGATAAATGTAACATTAAAAATCAAATATATATGTATACGCTCATATCTCTCCCCCTCACATGATTTCTCTCCCCTTTTGTTATGAATTGACAAAGTAAATATGACGGGGTAAAAGGATATAATAAAATGACACCTCAAAATCAATAGAGGAGATGATGTCCAATAAAATCCAACAAGATTTCCTCATAAGAAAGAAAACCAAAAGCAAAAATATAAGGGGGATAGGAATTTCATTTGATCGTTTATAATAAAACCCAAGAGTTCATAAGAAAAAGTGTCTAGTAGACACATTAGGGACTCTATACGACACATGAAGACAACAATTGGTTAGAGCTAAAAATTTACATTCCATAATGTAAAGGGATTTAAACAACTTTGTCACATGTGCAAATATCTTCAATATGTATAATGTGTCTCGGTGAAACTCGAAAAAATGTAGTGGATATGAACAGGCACTGAAGAGATAAGAGGTTAATAAGATTATTCAAAATTCCAGTCCATCAAATTCTTAAAGTCAACTATTTGTGATGGAAGTGTAAACTCCCCACAAGATCTACACAGGCATTTAGGAGTTTATGGTTATTATTCTTTGAATATGCTCTGTTTTTTATTGCATATTTTGAATGCTTTCCACTCTATGATGGTGATATAGTAAAACATATATATGTCACATAGGAGCTCTTGCCATCATGCATAATATTTTTCCTGGTTTGAACACCCATGGTTTGAAATAATAAGGGATATACACTTTATATGGTTCAATCTTAGTATAAGAATAACTTCAAGAAGAAATGTGACATATTCAAACTAAACAACAAATCACACTAATCGTTCACGCCAATCTGGCGTACCAGTGTGCTCCGCGTAAAGCTTGACTATGGTTCAACTTTAATCACAATGTATAAAAGGTTGAAAAAATCTAAAAATTGATGTCATGCAACGTTATCCTAACAAATTCAAAATTTCCAAGGTACATATCCCATAAATATGCGAGATAAAAAAAATCTTTTGAATTTTTTTTTTATTCTTACAAAAAAAAAATTACAACCAAGAAGAGTGATCATAGCCATAGGAAAAACAATAATCGTCGGAACCACCTATGATATGTATTATACATACTTTTATTCTTGACAGTCAACCCCTACAAGTTCTCTAAGGGTATGTATGCATTCAAATCAGATTTTCTAATCCAAATAGCCTTAATTTTGTTATTAGAAAACATGTTGTTTTAGATTAATTTAATTTAAATACGTAATTTTTTGATTTGAATATTGCCAAATTATTTTCAGGCTTCTAGAATATGAATACATGATAATTTGTAATTTTTAGAGCCATATTGCATTAGGCCTGATAGGTCTTACAATCCCACAATGATGACAGAAAAGAACAAATCTGAATTATATGGACTTTTCGGTCTAGCTTCAAATGTGGACAGAGGCGTTCGAATGTCGAACGTTCGACCCTTCATAACAGAATTCCCAGAATTGGAAGATACATACCTGCGGATTTACCTGTTTAACAACTTGGGTATTCTTTGAATTTCTAATTAATTGTTGTGTACCTCTTGTCTTGCTCTTGAACGAATTTAATCTGTGATGTATACATACCCTAGGATAGATTACATTTTACCTAAACTTAGTTTGTGTATATAAACTCTCCTCTTTCCTTTGTAAACAACTTCTGTACTATACAATCTTTATCTTCTCATGCTCTTACATCTCAGCAAAAAATATATAGATATATATATTATCTTATTTTAAATGGTATCAGAGCCATAGTGTTCTACCTCTTTCTGATTTGACTTTTCTTTACCTCTCGTATGTTTTCGTTAACTTGCTGATTTCTGTTCTTTGAACGAGAAATATGTTCCAATCTGATTTTTGAAACACCATGTGTCCTCGTGCAATCCTAAGTTCATTGAACTCAAAAACAGCGCGGAAGAGTCCCTCCGCGCGCTCCTCCCACGGCCTCCACGCGCTGCCAGATGCCTACACGCGCCGACAGCTCGGTTGACGTCATCCGGGATGTCATCAATGCGATCTGTGACGTCAGCACCTAGCGACTGTGACGTCAGCCCTATCAGTGAGTCAGCCTTGCATTGTGTGATGCAGCCGCACTGGTAATTACAGTCTTGGCCCTGCCTGAATCACTCTTTGATCTTTAATTTGGCAGAAGAAAGAAAATTTGTATGATTTTTGACAGTTTAGACCCTCGGAGTTTGCATTCTTCATCTTGGCTTCCGGTTCAGTTATTGATTAATTTGTGTCTTCTGATCGTTTTCGCCCACCACTCGATTTTTGACTATTTCTCCTCGTTACTATTGTTAGTTGCTATTTGCACTATTTTTTATTATTTTCTCTACGATTGGGATAATTTGTGCGCTTAGATGGATCATTATGGTAAATCTGAAGTTGCTGACATATTATTATCATTCTGGACGGTCTCAATTAATACCATGGTCTTAAGCGATGTCCAGTTTTCTCAAAGGAAGAAACTTGGCGTTACGTTATGGGTGATATTTCAGCACCGACTCAGGGTGCCTACTGAGACGCCTACTGAGTAATGTTCGATTGGAAGAATGGGTAGTAAAAATCATCAGATTATCCACGGGGATCCGATAATAATTCTATACCTTCTATCAGTCTACAGTTTGAGGCCCCCCCCCCCCCCCCAATTTGACACTGCCCATGCCATTTGGGATTTGCTAGCCCTACCAAAATACTATGCTGATTAGCTTGTCAGTATCAGCTTATGACTCCTATGCCGACAGAGACAGGACCTGGACAGTAGATCAGTGCATTTCTTGCCTCAGATAATTCTATAGGGATAAATTGACTCCTCCGAGCCCAAGTGGTTATTCGTCTGTGCTGGTGATTATACTTATTTTCCCCTATAGCGATCAGCATCGTCTTATTCTGTTTCTTATGGGGCTCTCTGATATAGATGAGCCTGGTGTTTTGTTTGGGGGTTCGAGCCTCCCTCCTTCATCGCCATTCCTCTTCCTACATTGGAGCAGGCTATCTCTAAAGCTGTTATCTAAAGAGACTTGTCTTGGCTTGTTCATGCGTATCTCTGAGCTCAAAGATTTCTTTAATCGTCACTTTGAGATGAAGATCTTGAGCCCGTGAGCTACTTCTTGTCTTGAAGTTTCATTTGGCTCTACGGATATCTCTTACTAGAGCAAGAGTGACCTCGATCTCTTACCCGTGTGGACTTTCAGATTGTCAGACTGTCTCTACCCCTCTAGAGGCTAATGCTCGCCTTACTTCTCTTGATGGAGACCTGCTATTGATACTACCCTATTAGACAGCTCGTTGGCAGCTGAATTTATCGGACTGTCACTCGTACTGAAATGCTCATGATATTCATCTTGTCAGTCAGTTCATGTCTGACCTCGCTCCACTCATTATGCTGTCGTATTTCGCATCCTCCGGTTAGGTCAAGGGAAACCTCTTTAATGGTCTACATTTTTACATTCAGTCATCCTCAGCTCTATGCCTATCTGATACTGATTGGGCTGGGGATCCTAAGGATCGATATTCTACCATCGGCTTTTCTTCTTCTTAGGCGCTCCCTCATCTCTTGGGCTGTAGTAGAAGCCAGACTCTTGTTGCTCGTATCATAGCACTGAGGATGAGTTATCGTGCTCTGCTGGACACCACATAGGAGCTCTCTGGCTTCGGATGGCGTATTCAGGACATGGCTGTCAATCCATTCTGGGGCTACGTGTATTCATGTGATAATCGTAGTGCCATATTGATGACTCAACAATGATGTTTTCATGATAGTACTACTAACATATGAGATTGACTGTTACTTTATCACAGCATGTGGTTCACTGAATGGTTCATCTTCTTCTGTTTCTTCCGCCGACCAGACAGCTGATATTTCATAAATCTCTCTTACATGGTCTTTTGAGCTCTCGTCACCAAACTCAATTGGTCTCTGCAAACCCCCTTGAATTTGATGGTGGGATGTTTGATGTATAATACCCTAGGGATTAGATTAGTCATTTTACCCTTAACTTAGTTTGTCATATAAACTCTCCTTCTCTTCCTTTGTAAATACTTCTCATATATACAATCTTTATTTTTCTACGTATATCTACACTGTCAGAATAAGATTATATATATATAGTATATATATATATATTATTATCCTTATTCTAACAAATCTGATGGATCTTTGTAGTAGTTTCCTCATATCCAAGACTTCTTATTATGAGTGATTTTTGAATGTTCACATATATGATCTAATTTTTTGTGCTCTATTCAAGCCTGAAAGTCTCCTGGCTTGCATAAGTCGACAACTAACTCAGCACTTTCCTTCAAGAACTTTATTTTCTCTCCAAGATCTTACCCTAAAACATCAGATTCATAAATTTTTATAAGTGTAGTTCTATGTGTTTTCAATTGCTTAATCAAGGCTTGAGTATCATCAATCTGTTTAACCCGATTAGATTTTTTCTTTTCACACTTTTCGATTTATGACCAAAACCCTTGATTAATTTACCAAGACTAGCCAGTTTTAATTTTTAAAAGT
Organism: Actinidia chinensis; assembly: GCA_009663005.1. NCBI lineage: Eukaryota > Viridiplantae > Streptophyta > Magnoliopsida > Ericales > Actinidiaceae > Actinidia > Actinidia chinensis. The sequence goes on along the minus strand of VIGQ01002197.1, from coordinate 11,123 downwards.
TATTCTCTGCCATAACTTGATTTACTATTGGTTCAAAGTGAAGATCAAATTACCGTGGAATATCCTCATTAACATCACCAATTAGCATGTTAGATCAGAATCATTACCTTTTAGTCTCTGACACATGATCCTTTGGTTTTTCAAAAGTCTGTTTTCCACAGAACAGATGTACTATATAAAAGCCATATAATTACCTGAATCTTCGTCGTCATTAGATTTTAATATGATTCATCTGAAATCATCCCCCACCCCTTCCCACCCAAGTAACTGCATAACTTTTTTATATTTTTCTTCAATTTATTAGGACATTCAGCAGTAAATGACTTCATTTCTTGGCAATTTCATAAACATTTAATATTTCTCGGTGATGTTGTGTTCACATTTAATGCCATTATTTTTCATAATCCCCATTATTTTTATTGAATTTTGGATGTTCTTGTTTGTTGTGTTGAATTTTTTAAAATTTCGTTTTCAAAAGAGTTTTTCGAAAACGATCTACCAGAAAATGACCAAATTTCAGGATTTCTTCTTATTGTTCCTCATCAGTCTCATTTTATCCTCCTTTGTAGATTTTAAAGCAATACCTTTTGATTACTGGATGACGAAAACTAGCTAGACTCACAAGTCGAAAGATTTTCAACTAGTTATTCAACTTCAACAAGTCAATATTTTTGCTTTTCTTCTATTGTAGTAACTTTAGGTTGGATCTATCTGGTCAGGGATCTCCCCAGAATTTTATGAACAATATGAGTTATGTGATTCTTTCACCAAGATTAAAGCTAGGAATTTTATAAATGTCACTCAATTTGGCATAAAATATATCCAAAGGTTTCGACTCATCCATATAAAGATTTTCAAAGCTAGTCGTCAACCATTGAAGTTTTGCAAATTTTAATGGCTTGTTGTAGTGCTTCATGAGTGCTATGAGTGTGCCAAGTAAAGTAAATCGCCTGCCTTTTAGCATCTCAAAATACGGATACATCTAAAATTCTTCTACAGTGAGACTATTAAAGAGTATATTCATATTTGCTATTCCAGCCCAAGCTTATTCTTGTTCCCCCTTAGTCCCAATTTTTCGGTGTTTTAAGGTATCGTTTACCATTTACGGTAATGGTAAGGAGAG
>VIGQ01002197.1:0-5000 GCA_009663005.1 Actinidia chinensis | reverse complement strand
TTCTTAGCTTCTTTTAGCCTCTTTCTCCCTTCCTTTTAATATATTTTTTTTTGACTTTTGAAAACCCCTAACGTGGCTCTTTTCCTTGGCTTTTTTCTCCCCGATTTCATCAAAATTCAAATCTCGAACGAATAATGCACTTGGTTGTTTACAAGATGAGCATTCTATTTTTTTTTATATGAGTATCTTCTTTGATTATCCACATAATTGTTATTAAACTTTAATAATTATATGTGACTTTATAAAACATAGAACTTTCTACTTAAAAGTTTTAAAAACAAAGTTCTTAACTTCTTTTTTAAATTGTAATACTATTGTCTTGGTGATTGTTTTGACGCACAGTAAAGATTTGTTTAATTTAGAAACTTATTTTTCTTCACCATCTACTACATAACATTCTAGTTGATTTATATAATTTTATTTTGCAAGTGTATCCGAGAATTAGTTTTATAACCTTTAAAGTGTATTCTAAAGTACAAGCAGAAGAAATGTAACATAATTTTTAAAACATTATTTTTGTAATCGGTGAAAAGTTTTAAAACAGTTTATCCTTCTTTTTGTGCCTTGGCCGCTAGTCTTACTTTATATCTTTTTGTACTTCCATCAATATTTACGTTTACTTTCTAAAAACTCATTTTAATCCTATGGTTTGGTATTAAGAGGAAGATAAGTTAATGTCCATGTTTTTATGATTATGAATTGGATTTAATTTCTCATTCATAGCCTTTTTTCGTAAATCTTAATCAGGTAAAGACATAACCTCGTTAAAAGTTCCAGTACCCTCTTCTAAAAGATAAGTAAGCAATCTGGTCCTAATCTTTTTTTATTATTTTTCTTGTTACACCTTAATTCATTAGAATTATTAGTGTTTTTCTTATTCATTACATTAGAAGAATTTCTCATATTATGAATAATCATAGGTTGATTTTTTTATTTGCCTCATCATCTGTTAGGTCTTTTTCAATCATGCTATTAGCATATTTAATTATACATTTGTTCAAAATAAAAGCATGTGTAGTCTTCAAAAATACTATTTGAACTCAAAATTAAAAATTTAATTCTTTGGACTTTGTTTTGAATACCAGTGCAATACTTTTAGCAGCTTTACTTACTAATTGTAAACCTTTTTGTGTTAGCATCAAAAATATAAACAATATACCACAACTCTCAAATACTTAATATTAGGTTTAGCGATTGTTTACATTTCATAAGTAGTTATATCTTTGATTATTATGCAAGATTCTATTTGTTTATTGCATATATTAAATAAAGACTCACCGCAAATTAACATATGTGAAATAAGGTTAATTTGATTTTGATGATTAAATTAAGTTTTATATAAGCTTTGATGAAACTCATACCAAGGAAGGAAAAATACATTTATACTTGTTTAAGCTCAACATAGTCATGAACAAAGTTGTTAAAGTGAAAAACACTTGTATCAATTGATTAGAAATTACAAATTTTAAGATAATTAATTTAATAATTGTTGAAAGATATACAACATAGTCTTAAAGAAGCCCGTATCATGATTAACCATGAGATTTAAACTCTCCACAAGTCATTTTTACTAGTTATTGTGCCATATGGAATAGATAAAAGAATGAATTCAACATTCAAACTCATTTGGTCATTCAATGAATTAATCTGATAACTGAAATAAAGCAAATTGATATCTGACAAAAATTCGATCGACCGCTTGTCGACCAAAGCTAAACAAAGCACAGCCGAAGTCTGAAAGAACAAAACATGTGCTAAGGTTGTTCACTGGAAATTCAGTTTATGACCGACCGAAAGAGAACCTCGGTCGACCAAAGTTTGAGATGAGCCACAAACGACTTTTCAGACAAACCTATCAAAAGTAAATCACTAGAAAGTAAGGTTACCACGACACGAACTTTAAGATTGGTCGACTAAGTCAAAAAGGCTCATCGAAGTCAAAACAGAAAACAAAGCAATCGAAGTACTAACGGAATTCTCAGTGAACTCGATGAAGTTTAAGTCGTTGAACGAAGTGAATAGGCCTCCGACCAAAGTTGTAAATCCCTAAACAATTACAATACGCAAGCCACTGGAAAATTTAGTGTATTCACGACCGAAGTTCAAGGTCGGTCGACTTAAGTACGACGACAATTGAACAAAAGTTTGAAAACGTGATCTAGGCACATTCATCAAAATCCAATAGCCTGAGATTAAATCAAATGACTAGATCAGTGGCATTTAATGCTGCAACAACTCTAACTATTTTTAGTTTATAATACAAGACTTAGGCAGAGTTTGAAGAGGCATTGAAGTGCTTTAATTGCTACTTTCACTGGTATTCAGTGCTTCAATCTTTGACCATTCATGTGAGATTGATTATTATCAAGAAAGCTAGATACTGCTAGATAAGAGAGTTTCATTGTATTTATATATAAATCTAGAGTATTGTGAGCAAAAATTACTTAAATATTATAACCTATTGAGAAGCTCACTAAGAGTGATTGGGAATTTTAGAGAAGAAGCTCTTTAAGAGTGAAGAGTTTCGTGCATGTAAAGGTTGTTAAGCACTTGCTCAAAATTGAAGATAGAGAATTTCCAAGACGGAAGATTGGAGAGTGACGTAGCCGAGATTTGTCGAACCACATAAATTATTGCATCCTTTTCTATTCTCTCCTTTTTACATTGCTTACATACTTGTATATCATACCAAGGTTATGTTTGTGTAAGTTGAGAAGAAAATTTTAATTGGCCATTAAACCTGAGCAAACATATTTTACCCCATAATAATTTGTTTTGAAGCTAACAATTAGTATCAGAGCTAGTTGTCCTGTGTTGTTAATACATGCATATCATCCAGGGAACCTTTTGTGTTGTGGTCACCAAAGCAAGACTCGCCGACATTGGTGACGGTGCACCGGTGGAGACGGTGGCCGACTGGTCCTGGAGTCCATTGTTAGGTGAATAAGCGGCAGCCTATGATTAGTAATAATTTGTATCAGAGCAGGACTCTATATTTTATTTCAAATTTAACAATTTAGGTGTAAACATCCATGGCCAACATCATAGGAACACACATAACCGCAGGTCAATCATTCTCGACCCCTATTTTTTCAAAGGTAATTATAATTAGTGGAGGCTAAAATGAAAATTTACAAAAAATACACACAAATATCATGTCATGCTGGAATATTATTGTGAGCTAACAAGCAACTATGAGGAGGTTGAAATAATTTCTACCCTTACTGGCCATTAAAATTTAATTCATACATCTAATATGCACTTCTACTCAATTGTAAATACGCATAAGGAAAAGAGAGAAGAGAGTGCAATACTTTATAGTGGTTCGGAAATCAGTGCCTGCGTCCACTCTCTAACCTTGCCTTGGGATGTTACCATCCTTCAACATCTTGCTGGTGCTTATCAACATGTAACACACTAGAACTATCTACTCTTCAGAGTCCTGCCACTTCTGGATCTTTTATAATACACAAAAGAGTATCTCAATAAGTCACAATGAACGAGGACGTTTGTAGCTCACCAAGTTCTGGATTGAATAATGAATACAAATGAAAGCTCTCTTTTATCTAGAGTGTGTATCTTCTATTTGTTTTTGACATTTCAATCAAACCCTTGCAATGAATACGCAAGATATTAAGTATGAATATAAGAGATAATAGAATGTTAAGATACTTCAATGCATTTCCCCAACCTTCAAAGTTGATTTATAAGCCCATGCCTAATTTTTGAACGTTGTAGGGCATTAATGCCTAATCTAGCCATTTTGATTATCCCAAATGTTGGATATGTGATTTGGACGTGCCATATTGAAGATTCCAAACTTCGATCGTGAACTTGGTTGACCGAAGTTGAAGTTCGATCATCAATAGGCTAAATTTCCAGTGGCAAGTTTTGTTTTGCCTGTTTTGCCATTGCCTAACTTCGTCGTGCCCAATTTAAACTTCGGTCTACCAAATTTGAATTTCGATCGTCATAGGCTTGAATTTCAAAGAGCAACTTTGCATGCTCGGTCTATCTTTAGACTTCAGTTGTACCTCCTGAAGTCTTAGGAACTTCGGTCCGTGTTCACCAAACTTCGATCATCAGTAAACTAATTTTTCCAGAGGTCAAACCTGTGTAGAATTTTTCATGTTTAACATTCTGGCTATGCTCTAAGACTTCGCCCTTATACTTCGGTCGTGGCCTTATGACTTTTGGTCCACCGAAGTTTAACTTCAGTTGTCCCTAGAACTAGATTTTCAATCTACTATACTTGCTCTGTTGTTTAGCTTCGGTTTGGCTGTCAAGTTTGTTTTCGACCAAACTTTTGACATTAACATCTTTTATGTGTTGTATTTGTTTAGTTCATACAATTGACTAACCAATTTTTGTTTTAAGTGTACAATTGTATACCCTGAAACTCATTCATTACTTTTATTTGTGTTTTAATGATTATTTTAATTTGCTTAGGGTACATGGGATTATTTTCCTGTTATCTCAAATTATATACCCATATACATCGACACTTTCACTCACACATATATAGAAATGAGAGAGAGAAACGAAGGGAAGAAGAACTTGGAATGGTCATTTGGGCCAAGCCAAGGAATCTCCATCAGATTGAAGAAGAATAATACCTTACCTTGGTGATATATGTATATGTTGGTATGTTATAGGTTGAGGAGTTTTTTTGACCTTTTGTTTGGATGGCACCTAAGGGTTAATTTGTGTGAGAAGACTCCCTTGAGTTCCTCAATTGACAAATCTTTAGAGCTTGAAGCTCCACATGCAAGAGTTGAGGAGTTATGATCAAATCCGCATTTGTAAATGTTAGGGTTTTTATTTTCAATTTAGATCCCTTTGGTTTTTAATAGTTCTTTTTTCCTCCATTTTGAGTTATTGTCACCCTAGTTAGTCCATCTTTTAGCCTTTGAAGAATGGTAGGATTTGGTTGTGTTTGGAAAATTTAGGTGAATTGAGAAATCATTTCTGCTATTGCTTATAGCCATCATCGAACGCAG
>VIGQ01001437.1:47500-50298 GCA_009663005.1 Actinidia chinensis | reverse complement strand
TTCCAATATTAATCTGTTTTCATGGGAGGAGGAGATTCAACTAGTGGACCCACAGGGACTATCTTCTTCTCAGCCAAAACAGAGAGAAAGTCAATGCATTTCCCTTCGAGATCCCTAAAACTCTTTATCAAAACAATTCCACAAGAACGCTTCATGGCTTCAAGGAACTGATATATGTCTTTTTTCCTCCCTTCTTCATCTGAAGAAGCCTCGGCCTTTTCCCGGCGGAAACTAATGGGAAAGGAAAATTCTGGGAACGGGAATTGTTTTTCCAGATTCTTTAACAGGTGCAGCACGCGGGAAGCCGACGTGGCACCGTAAGTCAGGAACTGGACTGCAGGAATATTTTGCGACGAAGCGATGGCCGGCGCCCACGGCTGGTTGTGGTCGTAGATGACTAGATGTGGGTTTAGGGTTTTTAAGATGGCGGTGAAGGGTGGGCCGGCCTCGTTGAAGGCGGTTTTGAGGACGGTCATGAGGTGCGGTGGGAGGCCATTGGTGGTGTGGCGGTGAGGGGGAAGCTCTGGTGAGGATGGGAGGTGAAGTTCTACTAGTTCTATAGTGAGGGAATGGTTATTGTTATTGTTGTTTGCTATTAGCTTTTTGTTGAGAGAAGTGAGGATGATTGGTGTGGCGCAAAAATAGATGTGGAAGTTTCTGCGTGCAAGGGCTTTGGATAGTTCTAGGAAGGGAGATACGTGGCCATGAGCCAACCATGGTAGCATCACAACTTTGATCTTGCTCTCTCTGCTATCCATGCTCTCTCTCTCTCTAGATCTCTAAGATTGGAGGGTCAACCAACCTGTGAATCTATCCTGTGGTTTGAAGCCAGCCATGGATGAAAACGATGTAAATAATAATAATAATAATAATAATATACTGATGCTTCTACGTTAACAAGTCTTGTACACAACTCCAAACAGACTCTTCCAGATCACTGCAGGCATGCATTCTTTAATGTTTTTGTTTATACTTGTTTTGTTGTCTCTCTTTTACCTATAAGGCAGTGCATGTATTCGGCCATGGGGCATTTTGGGGGGCCTAAGGCCCGCACCTCTTGGGCCTTAGCCCAGAGCCGGGCCTGCCTATACAAGAAAGAAGCCTGATTTGGGTAAGGCACAAAGCATTTGAATTGTAAGCTTTCCCTACTAATACCCTCTCTACTCTCCCAAACTTCAAGTCTCTCTCTCTCTAAATTCCTGATGCATGGGTCTCCTTAAAAATTAAAAACCCAAAAACATATGCATAACTACAACAAAAATGATTAGCACATAGTATATGATTTTGGCATTCGGCTCATAAACAGAAAACGGAGCATGCTTAAAAAAAAGACTGCAAAATTGAAAATTAATATTTGCTTCACTGATCTGCATAAAATGGGGTTTGGAGAGAAGTGGGTCAATTTGATTATGGGGTGTGTATCATCAATTTTGTATTCTTTACTGGTGATTGGTCATAATTTGATCACAGGGTGTTGAGGATTGGCCGACCGAGGGAGACCATCCATTATCCATTTATTGTTTGTGGTGTTTGACATGCACTCAAGACTCCTAGAAATTTAGTTCAATGTTCCATGTGCACTCCTAGAAATTCAGAAATTCATGTGTATGTTGTTTGATTATTGTCAGGGGAGTAGCTCTCCGCAATGGCTTCTGGATCTAAAGAGAAGCAGACTACCGTTGGAGCTGATGATGTTCAGGTTGGGTCTGATAAACTTGCACTAATCGGCACCTCCCCAGAGATTCCGAACTCCTCCTTCCATAGTGATTGCAGCCTTGCTGCATCTCTGCAGCAGAACCAGAGATTCCGAACTCCTCCTTTCAAAATTGATTTTTTCCAACACATAAATCTCTTAGAAAAGTTCTCGATCTAGTTGTTTTGTTTCTCAATCGGGTTTGTAGATTGAGAAACACCATTTTTGGCGCCTATCTGCCAGCCCACTCTTCTAACTAACCTTAACACAAAAACTTATGTTCAACCCATAAACCCTCCAAGCTCCGTTTCAAATTGATATATAGAGGGAGAAGAAACAAAACAACTAGATCGAGAACTTTTCTAAGAGATTTATAGTGTTGGAAAAAATCAATTTTGAAACATGAATTTCTTTTGATTTTGAATGAAAAAAAAAATGATGATTCAATTATCATTTTTTTTTAATTATCATTTTTGAACGAAATAAAAATTATATTTTCCTAGTGAGAGCTTAATAACGATGTAAAGAATGTTCAAAATCGATAATTGGATGAATGAGATATTTTCTATTAAAATGAGGTAATGGTTACAATTACAAGAGAATAATGATTGTAAATTAATGACTGTCATTACACATCCGTATCATCACCTTGTGTGGTCATCAATTCTTGTAATAAATGATACAGACTCTAACTCCCATCTCTCCTTTATTTCAACCACAGCAAGAAATAAAGTTGAGAGCACACACCACTCTGTCATTTTTTTCAGCCTTTTATCTTCTCCATAGAAAAAGATATTAGAAAGCTTGTGAGTGAGTTCGCCGAACCAGTAGTACGGGAATGCGTGGTAAACGTTTCACTTTTCATTTTTTTGATTTTTGGTATTTATTTTTTTTATAAAACATAAACTAAAAATATATTTGTATTCATTCTGTTTTAAACTATTAAAAAAAATGGTGGCAGTGGTAGTGTGAAACGGAGATCATGGGAGTTAAGTGGTGGTGGAGGAGGTGGGTGATGGTAGTGGTGGAGGAGTAGAGGTTGGAGTTGGTGGTGGTGGTGGGGGTGGAGGGAGGAGGATGTGGTGGTGGTGGTGGAGGTTGGAGG
>VIGQ01001437.1:10000-17500 GCA_009663005.1 Actinidia chinensis | reverse complement strand
GTTCTGCGACAGAGTAAAGCTAATCAGTCAGTCACCAATCGAAAAGCAACCTAGCTGCCGCACCCAAAAATAGTGAGAATACGCCAGAACTGTTTACCAAACAAACACTCTCCAAGGTCAAGTTAGACGACTAAAAAGTAGGAGAGAGGGTCTATTTTTCCAGAATGGAATTTTGCATATCTTTGAAATAAAGAAAGGCTAACTTTATATGGCACAGCTCGGCGTGTGCCTTAACGAGCCAGCTATCTCGTCACGAGACGGGCATGGCCTGGGGTAGTGCTCATACCGCCGCGCCCGTTGTGTCACTGGATGGGATGTGGTTCCCTAATTTAGCTTGTTTTTTACTTGTTTCTTTTTGCAACTTATTGCGTTTTTCTGTAACCTTTTGCTATTTTATACTTTGTGCAGTTTCTGTCTTTTGCGTGCGTTTCCTTTTTTCGGCGTTATTTGGAGTTCTGACCCGGCTTGTCCGCCATTGTTGGCGGCCCTATGCTTTTTGGGTTTCTGCGAACCGGGTCACCCTTGACCCGTTTCTCCGGATTGAAACAGGTCTAGGTAACCTCATAAAATAATTGGCTTAGGGCTTTGTCCTTCAGGCCCTTCTGTGTAGAGATAGGTTCGAAGAAGTAGGCGAGTTGTTCCCTTAGAAAATAGTTAGTAGTTTAGTGGGGGCCAGAGTTCGGTGCTCGCAGTGAGTTCATCAGACTCTGTTTCCAAAAACCTGGTCACGACTGTTGGCCAAGTTCGTTCTAACTATTTTGTCTTTGTCTTTAGAACATGGAGTTGAACCAAGCTTAGCTACTAGTTCATGATGACACAGTTTTGAATAAGTTAAGGACCGATCACGGCATCCTCGCGGATGTCGAAATAGAGCATCCCGAGCCAAATGAGAATGCCAGCCTAGTGGAGGGTCACGGTGACCACATCCTGGTTTGTATTTGGTTGATCCATCAAGCCAGGCTACGATTCCCAATCAACCCGATGCTGAAAGAGGTGATGGCGCGCTATCACCTTACCTTTATGCAGGTATCTGTCAATTTCGTCCGAATCGTGCTTACGGTGGACACGTTGATGCACGAGATGGAACTCTCTTTCAGTGCTGAGGACCTGTTGCATGTCTATACTTGGTGCAACCGAAGAGGGAGTCGGGCATTCCTTTTTTGAAGGGTAACCACTACTTGCGTCTTAGGAACTTGCGCTAGCCTCAAACGAGGTTAGTTGTTGATAACCCAGACAAGGACTTGTTCCTCGACAAGTTTGTTTGGGTCTCAAGTAATTGGGAGTTCCAAACTAGGGACGATGGTCTCTACTCGTTCTCGAGGCATAATGGCCGCCTACCCAATAGTAAGTGCTTCTTTTGCTGAATTTGCAATCTTTAGTTTTGTGAAGTTTCTCATGCTGATACTGACAATTGTTTCCGGTGTTGTGCAGACTTCAACAATCAATTTAAGCGCCGATCTAAAGAGTGCAAGGAAGCCATCTAAGTCGTTAACAACAGACAAGAATTTAGGAAGGTGATCGATATTCTTGCGTACGAGCCGATCTATCAGCACATCACATGATCCCTTATAAGGCCGAAGAGCTCGAAAGGATTAGACTCCCTCCTCTACGCATCGAGGGTCATGCTCCGTAGTGCGACGCCTTCAACTCAAAAAGTTTTGGAGCCAAGCTCAACTGAATCCTCCCCAAACTAAAGTCTGGGAAGAAGGCGTCACCTCAAGCTCATCAAGTTACACCTCTTTTGAGTCTTCAAATGGTGAAAAAGAAGAAGAGGAAGCGGTCATCTAGCTCGTGGTGAACAGGCGAAGGAATCAGGTGCCTTCCTTAGCTGATCCAGAGGCTCCTATTATTACCATCTCCATCTTGAGCTCGGACAATGAACATTCAGACGACCTCGCCTTCGTGCCACTCCAGCTCGCAGGAGATATTGAGATAGCTCATTCCTTTAGGGAGGGTTACGATACAAATGCGAGCTCAAGCGAGATTAATATGGGGGGATTCAAGACCTTAGGCCAGAAGAATTCTGTGCTGGTCGCCAGCCCTCTTACCATAGATGTTCCTCTTATTAGCTAGGTGTCGCTGCCATCTCTTGATCTAGTTTCGGCATTGTCCACACAAGCAGGGGTTGAACCGAGTTCATTGGGGGGCCCTCTCAAATGTAAGGGGAGGGAGCTTGCGACAAGACCCTCCAAAAAGTCCAAGAAAAAAACGGGGGGTACAAGCTCGACCCACCTCCCTTCTTTGAGCGGGAACGCCAAGCTCTGGAAGCCTGAAATTCTCCACGACTGAGCTTAAAAAATAGGTGATGGTGGCTGACTCTTCCGAGGACCATGGCACCAGCTTGGCCCTCTCATGCGCAGTCATGCTGCCAAAGGATGTCGCCAATCTTATAGAGGTGGAATCGAAGAAATCAGGTACTTGCTTGTGATGCAACAAGTCCAAGTAAGTGTCTCGACCTCGGTGACCTTTTAATTTACTTTTTTAACTTTTTTAGAATTTGACATTTCCCTATCTTTGCTTTGCAGAGCGAGCCTCAAAGAGCTTCCGCCATCTCGGAGCTGATGAAGGAACAATCTGCCGAGATTAAGAAGTCCAAAAAAAAAGATAAGCTCTTTGGAGAAACAAACCAGACTAGACTCACAAGTTGTTGAGAAGGCTAAGCTGAAGCTCGCTACTATTGTGCAAAAGAGAGATGCTAGCAACATCGCCATCTCTGAAGGTCGGGTGGAGGTAACTGCCATCCAAGTGAAGCTGGACAAAGCCCTGAAACAACTGGTGGAACTCGAGAAGGTTGCCAGCGACCATGTCTAAAAACGTGTGTACAACTGGGGTATTGACCAAGCTAGAGAAAATTATGACAAGCAGCTGGCCAATCTTTGCCCTCGTATCTTCCAGGATGGTTGGTTGGCTTACTTGAAGGAGCTCAGCGTCCCCCCTGAACACTCAGCTTAGAGGGCGGCTCCCCCCGTAGTCGAGCTAGTAGACCCCCCTCAAGCCTATTCTCCACTTGTGCTGGTCGATTTTAATGAGGAAGAAATGCTGGAGGAGGCAGATGAGATCCCGGAGAAGAGCCCTGAGGTGGTTGGCGAGTTCAGCCAGGAAATAGCGGAAGTAGAGGAAGACGACGTAGCAGCAATAGAGGATTGAGCAACAGCAGCAAAGGATGGTGTAGCTACTGAAGGGGCTTCTCCCAACCGGTCCCCAGTTTTGTAATAATTTTCATTCTTTCAAACGAGCTTTTGTACTTAAAACAATCTTCAACCATTTTGTAATGAATGATCTATCTTTCCGTAGCTCGTTTGCATGTTTTCGCTTGTTCATATTGTCTGAATGCACTTTGAGTGATATTCGCAGGATATAGTTCGGAACTCATGTAGAGTTCGGCTAACTCTTTCTTTAATTTGTTGTTGTGTACTTAGGCAAACCTCGAGGGACCGAGCTCGGAATTTGCATAGAATTTGGCTAACACCTCCTAAAAACTTCTACTAAATATACTTGGCAGTATTCATAGGGTTGGGACCTCGCATAGAGTTCGGCCAACTCTTCCTTGAAATTCTCGCTAAGTGTGCTTAAGCTAACCTCGAGGGATAGAGCTCGGAACTCGCAAACAATTCGGCTAACTCTTCCTTGAAGAATGTTTGCTAAGTACGCTTTTGCAATATTCACAAGACAGAGCCCGAAACTCTCGTAGAGTCTGGCTAATAGTTCCTTGAAATTCTTGCCAAGTGTACTTAGGCAAACTTCGAGGAACAGAGCTTAGAACTCGCATGCAGTTTGGAAATCTCTTCCCTAATGTTACAGCTGCTCGACCAAGTTGTAAGGATGGGTATTTTTCTTACTTGGCACAGCTTGTTCGGACAGGTAAAGTCATGCCTTAGCGAAGATTTGCTGCTTTTAGCATGCTCATAGTGCATAGTGCTTTTCTTTGACCTTGGCTTTTTGACCTTGCCTTGTAATGCTCAAGCCAAATGTTTGGCGGTTCTATAGCCCTGCTCGCATTTTTCAAGTCGTCTCAAGCTCGTGCTTGAGCGAGTAGGGAGTTCTTTCCTAACACAAAATCATTTTTCAAAAGTAAAGTAAATCAAAAAAAAATTCAAAACAAGTGATTTCTTATAAATCTTTAAGGAAAATGTTTAGTTTTGATAACAACGAGAAACAAATTTTTTTAAGTAAAAGGTTAGGACAAGTGTGTTGGATGTAAATAGAAGCTCGGTTAGGAAAATTACATTATCATGTTAGGACTTTATCAGGTTATTTGAATTTCGAAGTCTTCGCTGCGAGTTTTCTACACTAGACCTTCCGGTCGTATGTCTTGGCTGGTTGTTTTTCGGGCTAAGACTTCTTCATTATGGCTGTCGTTATATGCCCTGGTCTGTATTGTGGGCAAACTGCTCTAGCGGGATTACAGCTTTTAAGCCGAAAGTCAGGGTGTAAGGCATTTTGTTCATTACTTTCCGCGATTTGGTCCGATAGTCTCACACACGTTTGGCAATTTTGGATTCCCAGCTCGTGGTGGGAGCTCACCTGCTCAAAATGGCCAAGACTCGTCCACTTTAGTGAATAATTCCCAAGAAAAAGGTCTTCCTCCAGGGTCACGTCCGTGTCTTCGCTGCTCTGATCAAACCTAGAGTTTGGTTTAGTCTCGGCTTCCTCTACTTCTTCCGCTTCTTATAACCTGGTTTTCTCTTGATCTACGAACTCTTTCAAGTGCCCATCTCGAACGAGCTGGTCCAAGGTCTTTAGAGTTTGGTAATTTTTTGTTCTGTGTCCCCTCTCCTCATGGTATGAACACTTCCACCGTTGGTTGCGCCTTTTGGGGTCCCCTCATAAGGGTTCAGACTTCCTGAAGTATGGCTTATCTCAGATTTGAGCAAAGAGTTTGTAGATTAGTTTCTTGAAAACCACGTTAATCCCTCGTCTTGCCCGATTCTCGTGATCAATTGTGTCCTTACGCCCTTTGAGTTGCCCTTCGCCCCAGGGAATCGGACCCGCATTTCGTTTTGCTTGCCGAACATCATCCTCTAACTGAGCAAACATTTTGACCTGGGACATGAGGTCTTGGAGGTTAGTTGGAGGGCTGAGCATCAGGTCTTCCCAAATTCGTTCCCCTAGAGTTAGTCCAAGCTTGTAACTAGTTACTGCTAACTCCTCCGAACATTCTTCAATCTTATTAAAAGTTTTTCAATAACGCTTGTTGTAATTGCAGAGTGATTCGATTTTGCCTTTCTTGAGTATCAGAAGAGAACCAACTCCCCTTGGCGCTTTGGTATTTGTAACAAATCGAACTATGAATGACTCGGCAGCTAGTGAAAGTTTTCCAATTGATCCCCGGGATTTCTGTCGAACCATTTCAACCCAAGATCTCCTAAGTTCGATGGGAATACCCAACACATCAATGTGTCCAAGTGATTCCAAAGCGCCATCATTTTTCTGGTGGGTCCATTCCCTAGAGATGGCGTCTGGTACCTCGAGACTGGTTCCCTCAGCACGGGCCTGATTGCATGGGCTACTGACCCTGCCGAATGATTCTTTACCCAATGTTGCTATAATTCGGTCGTTAAGCTTATCGCGCAGATCACCACCTCAATTACGCTTGGCGATAAGAATCTCACGGAGATCCGTATTGGAGGGAGTTCGGCTAGACAATACTCTTCACTTGCTCGATGCAATGGATTTGCTATCGTTCTGGCTATTCAGGCTGGCACCGAACCTGCGTTGCCTTCTACTTCGACCATCCTAAGGTGGGGGGTTTGATTCTTTGGTCCTTTCTTTAAATATCTGACGTTGTTTTGGGTATCCGCCTGATGTGGCTTCATCAACCTATTGTCAACTAGGATCTGCTCCTTTTGGACCAACTGGGTTTGCAGTCGTTCAATAGTTATGTCCCGGCTGTCTCCTCCTCCAAGGAGCAACCGACCTGGATTCTACCTATAAGTGGCCCTGGTTATCCTCCGGGCATCATCCAGTAGTTTAGCCCCTCAACTCCTAAGAGTTTTGGGTTCATAAGGGACTTCCTTATGAGTTTCTCGACTGTCGAAATGGTTGTTGCTTTGGTGATGTCATTGGAATCAGTTTTGCAAATGTATATAATCAATCTATAGACGATGCCAATTGTGGGGTGTGAATTTATGAGATCAGAGATAGAAAATTAAGGATAGACACTTGTGGTGGTTCTGCGGCGGAATAAAGCTAATGCAATCAAGTACCAATCGAAGATGCGCCTACTGCACCACAAAAGTAGTGAGAAATGTCACTGGAGCTATTTTGGGAAAAGGCTCTCTAACGGTCAATTTAGACAACCGAAAAGTATATATATAGAGAGAGTGTTTGTTTTTCTAGAGTGAATTCACGTACCTTTAAAAGAAAGAAAGGTTGACTTTATGTGGCACAGCTCGGCTCGTGCCTTGACGCGCCAGCTATCTCGTCACTGGACGAGTTGTGGCTCGGGACATTCTCGTACACGCCGACCGCTGTGACAGCGGGTAGGAAGCTGACCCAGCCACGCTCTTAAGGCTTGGCTAGTAGCTATCATCGAACTGCCGAGTCTCCATCACGGCGGGGGGGCTGTCAAAAGAAGCTTCGCTGTGCAACTTACCTTCTGTCCCCTAACACGCTATGGGATCACCGCCGACCGTTGCCCCTCGTCCAAACTCCGGCGCGGCTGCTCCACCGAACTTACTAAATAGCACCAACTCGGGAGTGATAATGGCCTTAGCTTGGATGATGCTTGTGTTTAATGATGTCTCGACTAAGCTTACTTTTTGGCGACAGCTCGATGGCAGTGCCCGCTCTCATAAGGCCAAAATCCATAGTTGTATATTTTATCCCCTTACAAAAATAATGCCTCTAAAATTATTGAAGGGTATAGTCTGAAAGCAACCTCTTTTAACTTTGATAGGGCATCTAGTACTTTCTAAGAGCATCTTCAGCCACCCCTATCCTTGCTCTTAGTTTAGGAAGTATAATGCTGAAAATAGTTATTACTGATGCTTTAAATGTCCCTTTAAATTTAGGGGTTGCTAGAGGGGAGCCATTGTTGACTCCTTAACAATATTAAATCAATATATATATCTCCCTTTCACTCTTTTATGCTCTTTTCCGGCTAGATGCTCTCACTCAGCAACAGTGTTTTGATTGTGTGAGAGAGGGTGGGTGATAACGAAAGAGGGGAGGTGTTTGGTGTTGGTGGCACGAAGAGAGGAGGGCGATCGCCAGTGGTGATTGGAATTGGGTTTTTTGCTGTGTATTGATTTGAGGGGAATGAGCTCCCTTACCGACTGCATGATCTCCATACCTTCATATACCTGTATTATGGACTTTAACCTAGACTGATACCGACAATTTGAATCGTTCATCTTGTAGATTTCATAGTGAAGGTCATTTACGCAAAAAATCAATTTCATCGAATACCTATAAACACAAGTAAAAAATTATATTTTTATTTTCTTAAATTAATGTTTGATATGATTGTAAACTAAAACAATTAATTTTATAAAATAA
>VIGQ01001628.1:40000-42500 GCA_009663005.1 Actinidia chinensis | reverse complement strand
GTGTAGTAAAAATAAAAATAAAGTGTCTTTGGTGAGTTATGGAGTGCAAAAATTATTACCCAAATTTATTTGTCTACTTATTCTCATATTTTTTCTTTTATTTTTTTCTCTCTTTCTTCCTTTTTCTTTTTGACTATCTTTGAAACTTAATAAGAATAAAGTATTCTTATTCTTATTTTCATTTTATTATTTTCAGATAACTATTTTTCTACCGAATCTTCCTTCGGATAAACTTTATTATGTTGCCTTATTTTTTGAATAAATTACACATACTCATTTAAAATATCATTTAAAATCTCATTATGTGAGATTTCAAAGAATAAAGGGGGTGTCAATGAGATTTTAAATAAATAGAGGGGGTTTCACTGTCTTATTTTTTTCTTTCCACCATTTCCAAAAATAGCCTCAAGGTTTACGCAAATATCTTAACTTTAATAGAGACGCGTACGTACTTTTCGTCAGTTATTGGTTGAACACACCCTATGTGTATAGCCAGCGCACGTACAATATAATTTTCCTCGTTTATTACAACACCGTGTAAATTCAACGCTAGAAACTGTAGAAACTCCCCATCAAGAATTTCAATCTTCATCTCCCGCCTCTTACTCCCCCTTCTCTCTACAAATTCCAAAGTCTTCAATCCATCTCTCCTCTCTCTCCACACGCGTACTATCCCCCCCCAGGTTGGTTCTGTCTCTGATTCGAAAACCCCACTAAAGTCCGCCCTCTTTCGGCTTAAGCTTTTGATTTTGTGTCACAATCGATCCTGATTGTGGTGTATATGGCATATGCGAACCACAATCCCAAGGCGTTCTTGGGTTTCGGATCACCAAGTGATCGATCCTCGTTCTCTGGGGAGCCCCTCTCTGAACCTCTTCGTTTCCCGGACCACCAATTTGTCCTGATAAACCTAGAATGAGGCCGGTTGTAACACCAATTGGTTCCGGCCAATGTAGTCCTCTCCTTTTGGTTTCGTCGTTCTGAACCCAGACGTCTTGGTTCGATTGGAGGAGACAAGATCACGATCTCTGCTTCAGGTATCTATTTATCAACACATAATTTGATTCACCTCTTTAAGTCTATGTATGTATATTGTTTGATTTTTCTTTTTTGATGGTTTTGATCCTGTAGTTTATGGAAGAACGAAGGATTGGTGCCTTCTTCAGAAGAGGAGGGAAATTACGAGGACAAATGCCATTGAGAAGCTCAAAACAGTCCCCTTTATCTCTATTATCTCTCACCATCACACATGTATTTCTGCGGAAATTGTGTTTTGTATGCGAGTCCTGGGACATTACAAGTGTTTTTGGTAAAATTATTCGGCAAATAAAGAATTCCAAAAAACACTTTCATAATCACAACAAATTACAGTAAACGGATTTCAGTAAATAAAATTTTTTTACGAAATTAAAATTACAGAAACTGAAATGGCACATAATTAAAAAAGGAAATACAAACATAAAAATTTTACCGCGTCTTGCAAATGCAATCTGCCTTAAAAAGATTCCGCCGCGGGTGTTGTCGCTCCTCCCAGATAAATTGGCTAGAATCACACTACTTTCGGAACCCTCCGAAGCAGTCCATGGCGATTTTTTACTACAATTGTCTCTCTTTCACTCGATAAAACTCAGAATGTGTTTGCTTTTTTTTGCTATATTTTCATCTAAACAACTCTTTTTTTTAATAGTTAAAAATATTACTTTTCAATTATAAAAAATCCCAGCTATAAACATGGCCATAAATCAGCCATAACCTCCCGCTATAAGGGTTTGAAATAATTCCCAAATGCAATTATGGCTGCCCTTTGGGCGTTCTTTAAAGCTCTATATTGAGTTGATAATTTTCTGTCCACTTTTGGGCTTTCTTCTCACTATAATTTATAACAATCCCCCATGAACAAAAATTTCAACCGACTGATGCCAGACCTTGAGAGAAAGAGACAACGGATAAGTCCTGTATATAATAGTAGCTTTTGGCCTTGAACCTTCCGCCTGTGAGAGCCTATCGAATTTACTGGCAATTATCGAGATTCAAGAAAAACATCGTAAGATACAGCATCATAATTCTGCTAAATCATCTCTGAATATTCAGCCCCACCAAATTTCCTCCTGGTTTTGTTCCACAGGCAATCGTAATCGATGGAAAACCAGGGGTTGGAGCAGCAACCCGCCCAAAACAAAAAAAAAATAGGAACTTGGGAAAGTGCTCGTGTCAAACACTTCTGTCGACATATTTTTTTTTCCTTCTAAAAGAGATCAATCAACATATCAATGTATATACAACATGAATAGATTAACAGTATAACAATAATCAACCATTCAATTCACGGAAAAAAAACAACCGATTTATTGAACTCCTTTACCTTGTTTAAAAAAAATTCTCCAATCGTTGAGGTCAATCAGAATACTTTTTATGTATCCCCAATCAGTTGAATATGAACAGAGGGCCTTACCAAGCTTATTCACCAAATTTCAGTCCACGCACGACGGCCTAAAATCGT
>VIGQ01001628.1:20000-32500 GCA_009663005.1 Actinidia chinensis | reverse complement strand
AGCTAATTTTATGTTTAGATATAAGGAAACAAAATACAAAAATCATTAGAGGGGACATTGTACAAATGTATGGGTTCAATGCATTGGACAGGGTATACTATACGTGATGAAACCACAAAATATAGGTCTCACCACATAAGAATAGCATTGTCCATACCTTCGTACGATCTACGGACATTCAATAAACCATTCAATCCATAAAAAACCATGCAAATCCATCCTAAAGTACATTGGTTAAGTTCACTCACGCTCATTCGAATCCGTCTTTGGTAATCACATAAAACATTTCAAAATCCACTCTTAGGTAGATTCATTACCCATTCATTTCCATCTGGGTACATTCCACAAATCACTACCCACTGGCCACCTTTGTGCCTATAAATAAGAAAAAGGAAACTGAAAGCACATAACCATTTCATTACCTCCCCTCAACAAGTTATGGAAACTCCAAGTGTCTTTTTTTCATTTCTTCATATTCTTATTACATTGTAAACTTAAAGTAAACGAAAGGTAATTATGACTTTTACTTAAATATGTTGAATGGAAAGAAGTATGCTGATAGGAAGGACCTGTGCCAACAGTGATAGATTCGTTGATCAAAAGCTGTGATCTGTCAAGTTCTCAACCAGTTGGGAAATAAAGGTTTATAGGTGATTGAGTAAGGGTCAACTGGTGAGAAAAAAGGTTTAAACCGGTGGAGTAAGAACAGTGGCCTATTTTATGATCTCAACCGGTGCGGAGAAAAGAAAGAAATATTCACACGGTTGGCTTAATAGAGACTAAGACTAATGTCTACGGTGAGGATCAACGGTATAAACTAGGAATTGTTTCTTCTTAATGGCTTGACTTCCAAACCTAGTTAGGTGCCACTAGCCTCTAAAATTAAAAAAAAAAACACTTTAAAATACAAAATTGTCGGTATTGAACTAATCTTCATATGCCAACTCGAATCAAATCAAAAAGATTATCGTATAGGGAGTTAAGACCAAAACATAACTGACTATTTTGATGTAAAACTAATCATCATAGTTTTAATTGATTCGATCCTTCAACAGCCTATACTATATATATTCTCGATATATTGTCAAAGAATTAACCATGATAGGTTATGCTCCTATCAAGAGTGTTCGTTACTTATTTATTGAATAAAATTATAAAACAAATAAGAAGAGACAAGATTCCATGAGCTCGAAGAAAATAAGTGATATTATTACACTATCTTCTTCCTTCCTCATCAAGATTCTCTACTTCATCTTTTCTTTCCACCTTTTTGCCTTCGTCCACTCTTTCTTTATTTTCTTCTTTCTCTATAGACCCTCTGATTGGACAATAAAGTTCAACCCCAGCATACATTACCGGGCCGACAAACAATTGTGTGTGTATTGTTGACTGGGCGACTCATGTGGCGTGAAGTCACCCAACGTACTCATGCCCATTGATGAGTCATGTGGTGATGACTCACCCCCCTGTGATTCTCCTGCTATCCACCTTGGTCGCGTCAGGTGTACTTGGCCACGTGTCCCTTTTCTGTTCAGTTTATCCGAAAATCTTTTCTGCGTCTATCCTAAATTTGTTCTGTCACCCATCTTTACCCCATTTCCCTTGTTCCTCCTGGTCTCTCTCTATTTATCCTTCCTACAGAAAGTACAATTAATTTATGGTCGGGTATTACACCCCACATAGAAAGAGAAAAATAAATGAAATACTGTTTTCAATCCAGTGCCACAATGATACCTGTTGAAGGGGTGTCCGAAAAATGAGATATACATGTATTTTTGAGTCTACGGTAACATATGATCAATATATAAATGTCAAATGGCTTGCGTGGGATTATACTGAGACTAGGTTACAACGCGTTGATAGCAGCTATTAAGTACAAATATTTTGATATTTTGGGTTCCCTCACCCGAGGACTAGTATTTCAGAGTACAAGAGGCTGTGTGTAGGGTATCTGCCTGAAGCAATCCAAGCAGTGGAAGGACAACAACTATGAGAAAGCAAAAAAGATGTGCACAAATGATTAACTTCTTTTGCCAATAAGGTTCCAAAAGAACAATAATAGTGGAAGATATGAGAGGTTGCGTGATCGTCGGCCTTGTCTACGTATGGATTGATGTCGGCTAGTTCTGAAAAGGAAACGCTTCAGAAAATTGCTTGTCCAAGCAACCACGAGGGCTAAGGAATGCCATAAGAAATTGGTTAGATTGTCGAAAAATTTGCAGTGAAGATTGGTTAAAACCTGATGCAGATGCGAAGAATACAATGAGAAAAGGTGTTTCGGGCGCGGTGGAGCTTTCGTAAATGTATGCAAAACAGATCTCTCTTTTTGTTAATTAAAGCCTAATAATAAAGCCAGTTGTTCCATTTAAATTTGACAAAGTTTTTTGTATAGCTACAATTATTATAGAATAAAGCAGTTTCTTTTTAAAGATTAGATTCATTGTGTGCACACCTATTGAAACCCAGAAATCGCCAACGGCTTAACACATCTTCCTCTTCATAGCGTTGACTTGGTGATTTACATTTGGACCCGATGATCTCGTTGTGATTTACATTTACAAAAACATATTGGGATTTGTTTTGGAAAACAAAAAATCCACAAATAAAATTTCTGTGTGGAACAGGCAGAGTTAATGAAAAGGCTACTATGTGTGCAACATACAATGTTAAAAGTTTAAAAACCAGTCTAGACAAGATTTGATGTGTATATATGTTACATTTCCAACCAGAGAAGCCTAAAAATGCCTATATTAAGAACCAACACTTGCTTTATAAAAGGATCACCAGATTCCATCAATAATCTACAAAAACGAAGAGCGTAATAAACCCTCCTCACAATCATAGTCTTATGTGCATCGTTCTGAACCCTTACCGGCTACCCAAACTCCATTGCAGTTCGAGAAAATTTGATAGCCAAAACAGGCAAGGTGGACGCCAATTAACAAGCATTGATCTAACGCTCCAATTAGGCCTTGACAAAATCTCAAGACAACTCTTACACCCTGTTTGGCCATAAGGAGATGACTCCTGATTTGGGTTCCTCCCTGACTGCATCTCTCTTCTCCTCTTCTCCGGGCTTTGGCAAGTTTTTTTCTCACCTGAGTTATTCGCGACTGTCTTCAAAATCCCACCTGCGCCAACCCGAAAGTGACGGACAGGGGTACCCCCCCGTCCGTAGTCATGCGGCTCTCCGGCATGGTGGTGAAAAAACCGTTTTTGACCATCGTGCTGGGGGAAGAAGAACGTGGTTTGGTTGGTAGTTGAAAAAACCCCGCTGCAAGACAACATATCTCTCGGCGCTAAACAATAAATTGGGGGAAGACGAACCAGGGGAGGAATAATTTTATTTGGGTAAATTACACGGACTCCCATTGACGGTTATGAGTTATACACAAAGAAACCTTGACATGTAAGAAGTTAAAAATACCCTTCCCTAAAGTTTGACACTTATAATAAATTCCTTCAATTTATCCAAACACAAAGATTTCTAAATATATATTATGTCTAAATTTAGTTTTTCACTTGAATGTTGATTTTATTTATTTATTTATTCAAGTGAAATATTTTTCTATAAACTACAAGGACCTTTGGGTATGGTGTTTACAATTTGTGGTTGTGTTTGGACTTTTTCGTCAAATACTTTTTATATTATTCTTGTTTTATATTTTTAAGGATCCGAATTTACAGACAAAGGTTAAAAATAAAAATCTTGATCAAAAGTTAAAAGAAAAAATTATTTGATTTTTTTTGGCTTATTTGTTCTTAAAATTAAAAGATTGTTTCATCTTTTATAGTTTTTTCTACCTTTTGGTGTTGGTCAATTTTTTGTAATATTCATACATATTAATATTAGAAAATTTCAAGTAATATTTCAAAATTTTGATTGCGTTAATATTTCTAGGCTCAAATTTTGAAAAGTAATAATTTTTACCTACTATAGTACTAAATAATTAATTTTGGATAATTAACCCAAAAAAATCGAATTATAATTTTTAAATTATATATTTAATATTTAAATTAAAATTTTTATTGTTATCATTTAAATATAATTAATATATTATTTTATACTAATAATAAAATTATTATTAATATTAAAACTAATTAATGAAGTGGGGTAGTTTTGTTTTTTTATATTTATCACATCATATCTAAATTTTAATCCCCTCCTTCCTTCAAAAACACATCCCAAACCACCAAATTATAAATCAAAACTTCTTAAAAGGTGAGCCCCCGTTATATAAATCATCCCTCATTTCAAATCCCCCGCAAATCCTCCATCATTCCAAATCCACCAATCATCTCCTACTGCCAAAAGGTGTGTCAAAGTTTGTGTCCGTCGCCACTAACGCAATGAAGGCTATGACAAATTTCTTTGAAGGCCTGTGTTTGATACCGGGATAGGAGGAGAGGGGAGGATTGGACTATGAGTCGGTGGGGCCGGGTAATCCGGGGCGTTTGGTTTTCGACCCAAATGGCCAGACTTATAGTCGGTTCGGACTATTAATACCACCAATTCGGGTATGTTAATTACCACGCCTCCCATGTCTTAACAATACCATCCTACTCTATGGGCTCAAAATTGACAAAATTATCCTTAATATTTGTATATTATATAATTAAAGATAAATATGAAAAATTTATGAAAAAAATTCTATGAATTTTGTGACATTATTGACCCACATTACTCTGATATTTTATTAACTCAAGTCTAATTCCGTGCAAAAACAAACACCCGGTCGGACTATGCCCTCATTACTAATCCCTAGTCATTTTAATCACAATTATAATCTCACCTATTACTAATTCTAACCAATTCTATCACACTTATTAAACGAGGCTAAAAAGCCATGGAGAAGCTTGTTGTTTCCAATCCGAAGCTGAAACAACCATTTAGTTAGTGCATCGATTTTCACAACAAACATTTTAAGTAACCATATCCCCAAAGCTGCAAGGCTTTGGCAAAAAATATCATAAAACTGCTATCAGAGTCGGCCCTAGGCATGTGTTTGGCCCCCAAAAATAATTCAATTTTGGGGTCTTCGGATCCAATATGTTATAGTATAAATATAATTTTTTGTGTATTGGTTTATATATATTTTGATACATCAAAATAATAGTCTTGTATGTGTATTCTAAATCTCATTTTATTTAAAAATTTACAAGAAATGTTATATTTGTTGTAATAAGAGTATGAAAAAATGGTGACGGGCCTCAAAATTGAGGTTAGGATGAGGTCTCGAAGAAAATCAAGGCCGACATGGCTGCTATTAAAACAAAACTCGTAATTTCTTCGGGGACCGTGTTCACGGGCACTATGTAAAAAAAACCACTTCTAAATATTTGTAGGTTTTACAATCTAAAATACAAATAAAATATAAATGTCAGATAAAAGATACAATGCATGCATATACGAAAAGATGCATTGCTACAAAATGAAGAACAAATTAAAAACTATACTGATTTTGAAAAAATTTTGCTAGTTTGAGAGAAATAAGGGGAAAAAAAGAAGTGTTTTAATTTTTTTTGACGTGGGGCCTACTAAAAATGATCCAATAGATAAAAAATAAGCACAACTTTAGAATTTTTTTTGTCCATTGGATAAAAACATATGTGGGTTCCACACCTTTGAAAAGAAGGAAGTGATATTTTTTTTTGAGAAAAATAATCTCAGGTGAAATTTCAGCCGTTGGATTAACTCAAATGAATTTCAACCGTAAATATGAAAGATACTTTTGAGATTCAAAATAACGGGTTTTATAATATAGAACTAGTAATGTCTGTGCCTCGGCACTATGGTAAAAAAAAAATAACTCTTAGCGTATCTTTTTAGACTTTATTAATAAAAAATTTTTTTTATCCTTATTATGATAAATTTATTAAATATTTTTTATTTTTAACTCTTATAATTTTATAAAAATTTGATTAAATAAAAAATATTAAATACAAAAAAAAGAAAAAAGAAAAGAAAAATAAATGTGTGTTTTAGTTTTTTTTTGACAAAATAATTAAATGTATAAAAAATATACCAAACTTTAGAGGTTTTTTGTCTATTGAATCAAAATTTATGTGGGCCCCACACATTTGAGAATAATGAAGTGATAGTTTTAGGCAAAAAATATAATCTCAGGTGAAACATCAGTCGTTGGATTCACTCAAATGAATTTCAATCGTAAATAACATAATATAAATTTGAGATTAAAAATGCGTTCTGTTTTATAATATAGATGTCTAAAGAAACCACAGTGACTAATAAATGCCTAACGAAATTGATTCGCATACCGAAAAAGTTTGAATTGAGAGGACTTCAGATTAAGAGGAGGAAGATGTGCGTGCTCTTGCTACGATTCTTGCAATTCTGTTATCAAAGTTTCTCAAATCGATTATTAAGTCTGTGTAAGGACTAGATATAGATGTTAGAAAGTCTATTTAGCGCTCTGGGATTATATACTAAAGCAGATTCGATAATAGGGACTAGTCATTCTAATGGTTTATTGATAATAAACATAGAGTTCTGATACACGGGAGCGCGGCCCATGGTAATAATACGGAGCGCCCCCGTGGCTGATTCTCAACTACACATTTTAGGTAATTAAACTTAAAAAATAAATAAAACATAATTTGTCTAATCAATCTCAAAATAGATGGTTGAGAAGCAACCATAGGGCGCTCCCGTGATATTACCACAAGTGCACTCCCGTGTGATCAGTACTCTTAAACATATTGATGGACTCTTTTTTTTTTTTTCTTTTAGGTATGTTTTCTTTAATGTCGTAATTAACCCTAACCCTCTTTCTAAAGGGTAATTTTGTAGTACTTGGCTTTTTTGACTGTTGGCAGGCTGTTTTGGGCAAATTTTGAAGACATCAACCATTGATATTGTGGACTCTTTAATAAAGTTTAGTATTGTAAAAAAATTAAGTTGACCTAACGCAATTTAATATCCCTTCAGACTTATTATATAATTTAACTAGTAATTACTTGTGCTCACAAGCACTAGAAAAAAAGACCACCTTTTATGCGTACTTCTTAAAATTTGACAACCTAAAAAGTATATATAATATATAAACGTCAGATAAGAGATATATTACATGCATATACGAAAAAATACATTGCTACAAAATGGAGAATAAATTAGAAAATCTAATAATTTTAAAAAAGTGTTGTTAGTCTAGAGAAATGAATGGATTTTTTAGTTTTTTTTTTGTAGATTCCATTAAAAAAATAATTCAATTAGTAAAAAAATATGCTCAGTTTTAGAGATTTTTTATTATTTAGATCACAACCTATGTATGACTCATACATTTGAAAAGGAAGAAAGTGATATTTTTTTGAGTGAAATCTCAGCCATTAAATTAATTATAAAGATTAAAAACCATAAAATAGTGTGGGAATATTCAAAAAATTTGGGGTCTTATATTATAGAGTTTTTTATTCGTGTTATGATAAATTATTTAAATATTTATTTTTTTCAAATATTTTTATACCACTGTTGGATAAATTAATTTTAATAATATAAAAAAAATAATTAAAAAAAAATAAACGTATGAAAATCCACTTCCCTTCTATTGGGAATATCTTCTTATCTATTTTTGTTTCCATCTTTATTGTCTTTAGTAAAAGTATCTAAAAACTAAATCCAAAATGCTTGGCCTTGCGATTGATTAAATGGGGGTCCAAAAAATCGAAAAATGGGTGAACGAACCGACGACCGAATCGTGACATTTTGATGGTTTATGGGTTAAATGGCTATGTTCTGGTTTTAAAAAATTAAGAACCGAATTTAAATTTGGTTCGGTTACCGGTTTTTATTTTTAAACCGTGATTAGAACCGAACGAACCGAACCGAAATTGATTATATATATATATATATATATATATATAAACGTATAAATATTTATCTAGAACATTAATTATACCTACACGTGATTACTTTAGGTTTCTTCGAACAAAATATTTTCACTTCCCATGGATATTAGGATTACTCTATCATTTTTCATCAAAAAAATTTCACATTCTTTCTCTATCCAAGATTTTAGCAGTTAAATTTTTCTTTTGTTATCCATTATGAATTTTTTTTCAGTTTTTCATTTATTATTTTTTTGTTGTTATCCATTATGAATTTTGAAACTTTATGAGTTATATAATTGTAATAGTAGAGTTGGTGATGAATATCATTTAAGCGAGTCAATCTATGAACTATTTTATACTAATTTTGGTTTCTGACTTGAAGCATTAATTGAAGTTATGTTTATTTAAATAAATAATTTTGTTATAATTTTATATTTTATAAAAATATTGAAAAGTGTTTTAATGTTGGATTGAACCGCGAAACCGAAACAGAATAAGGCGATCGGTTTTGGTTTGGTCTAAATATGTAATGGTAGGTTCCGATTCTCATTTTTTCAGAACCGTTAAACATGAATGGTTACTAAATTTCTTATAAAACCGAACTATCCGGAATATGACACCCTCTAAAATTCACTTGGATGAATCGTCAAATTATTTCGTTTTCCCGCCTTGCCTTGAGCCTCGCCCTACTTATCAGAGATAGATGAGAGAGAACCTGATCCTCCATCCAGTGAGAGAGAGATGAAGCATTGCCGATTCGAAGAAAAGGTGCAGAGGAAAGTTCAAGATTTGGGGTTACACTCGCAAAGGGAAGCCTATACGAAGCACTAGCCTTCTGCCCACTTCCGAGAAAATGGCCAGAGCAAGACCAAGACCTAGATCTCCCAGCCCTAGATCTCCTCCTCGATGAGCTCCACCCACAATCTGTAATTCTCATTATACTATTTTCCATCCTTGCTATTTTTTCAGGAATTGGAGTATAATTTGGTTTTACAACCTTGATTTTCCGTGGACTCGATCCCCATGGGTTTGGGCGTACTTGTTCCTAAAATCCCCAAACCAAAAGCTTATTTAAACCAATTTTTAATAAAATAATTGATCATGCTTCATCCTTAATATGGATTGGATGAAAAATTGATTGAAGCATGACACCACCATCATTACTCTGTATGTCCCTAATCTTGAGCAGGAAATCCTGATTGGTAGGAACCTCGTCCAATGGGTTTTAGAAGTAAAAAGTGGGTTAGAAAGCTTGATTTCATGGAATAATCCAGTGTGAGGTGATTTCATATATAATTTCTTCTAACAGTATCAAAGCATTCAATCACGAGTAAAACAGCATGTGCTTGTAAGGTTGAAGCATATCATTTTCCTATTGCATACTTTTGTCACTTAAAGTACCGGCATTGGGCCAGCCACCGGCACTGCTAGTGGCCCCAAAAAAAAGCCCAAAAAAAGGGACCCCATAAAAAAAAAAAAATTAAGCCAAAAAATTTTCTTGTTTTTTCTTTTTTTTTTTTTGGAAGCATTTAATCATTGCATATGGCCCCCAAAAAAGCCTAAAAAAAAAGAGGCCCATTAAAAAAAATTTAAACCCAAAAAAAGTGGACAGGTCCAGCCTATGGAGGACATATACTTACCCCTGAAGACAAAACTAGTCCCATGGATCCAAAACCAAAAGAAGGCTTCCGAATCATCTTGGAGCTAAAGAACAGGGGTTTCCGATTCTCCGAAAAAGACTGAAAGAGGAAGGCTAACTTGAAGCAAGGAAAGAGAGAAAATCCAGATTGTTGTAAAGCAGAGGCCACATTGAAGACGCTCAGCGAGACGCGAAGGATCTACGGCCGCCGAAGGTCAGAAGCCTCCAATTCAAGGTCGGTTTCTCTCTTTGAACCTTTCAATTGACTGAATGACTGATTATGATTGATCCGTGCGTGCTATTTCGGTGTGATAAATTGATCCATTTTCACATACTTGTTACGGAAAGAAATATCTCTTTCGTTTAGGGTTTATAAATTGATTTTTCTGATTTGATCCATTTTGACTTAATACCAATATACAAGCACCCAACTTCTATTTTGTAAAGAGCCAAGACCCAAAGATCATTTGTATGAATGAAATCCAACAGAGATTCCAATTGAAAACTTCACGGCAAACCGAAGCTCAATGAAATCACATAACCGATTGTCGAGGATATTTCCAGTTTTTTTCAGGTGGGGTGGTCTCTGTGTTGTAACAATTGATATGGGTTGTGGGGAATCAAATCATGTTTTCGGGATAAGATTCATACGAAGGTAGGGTGTTGGTATGCCACTGGTGGCTTTCCCAGAGTCCAATTGAAAGCTGAGTGGCTCCCAAACCATTTTTATAATCTAATGGTAAAAATGCTAACTTCAACATTAATTTTGTAAGAGAACTTAATCTAATCCACTAACTGTAATTACAAGCACACATAGACAATAGGACTAGCTTAGAATCTACTGAATTCATGGGATGCTGATTTTTTTAGAATACTTTTGACTATTCTGGGTTACAGGTGCATCGGGGAGAAAGAAGTTTTTCAAAGTAAAAATGTTAAAAATTACCTTCGATCAACCAGGTCACAAGAAGATGAATGGATAGCAATGTATCCATTGAAAATGATTTGCAGGAAAATAGATTTATGACTAGTTAGTTTGATGATTTATTTGCCTTTAAAAATGCAAGAGAGCGATGTTTAAGGAACTTTATCGTTAATGTAATGTAAGTAACTGTTGATGATCCCAAATTGTTGTTAAGTTTTTTGGTTTGAGATGATTTGTTGTATGTTTTGCAAATGTTGTATTCTTTAAAAATGAAAGACCACAAATCGATTTTGCGCTTAGGGCCCCGGGGAAATCTCAAGGCCGGGCCTGGTCACTTATGTAATGAAGCAATATCATGTGAAGATGCAAAGTGAAGGAGCGACACAGTTGAATATTATGCTTCACTTTTCATAATGTTGACGAACCAACTAGTATCGCCAAAAACTTTTATAAAATTGAACCGTTTGACATTTTCTCTCTTTTACAGCCTTAGTCAAGCCAATTACGGCGTAAATTGGTTGAAGAAAATGTTTCATAGTGACTACATAAAGAGAATCTTTGTGCTTTTAAGTTTTGCTTGGAAATAAGTCCCAATTATTTTAACTAGGGCTTTAAAATCGGAGAAACATTGAACAATATCATTTTTTTAAATTTTGATAAGAACTAGTTGGTTTAGTCAGTTTTAAATAGATGAAAACGGACGAAAAAGGCTTTAATTGTGATTGAAACAAAACTATAAATTTAATTTATTGTAATTGAAACTATAGAGTTTAATTTGTTACCAAAGGTTAAAAAGTGATTTTTTTTTTTAAGTTATAAACTTTCCTTGCTCCGTCATAGCCTTGCCACATGCTTGTTGGCCCTAACTTGTAGCTGGGGAGCTTCAAACGCAAACCAAACCATCTCAAGCACACCCACTTTCTCAATACAATCCAACTATTTAAGATTTTTATTTGTTCCATTTACACCTCCAACATCCCTATGTCATCATCTCCAACCAAACTAAAAAACAAACCCTACACATTGCGTGAGGCAAATACTGGTTTACAATCATTGTTACAATATTTGTTAAACAAATATGAATATCTTTAGCCCGAATAAATGAGACACGACTCGTTTTTTACACCTTTTGGGTTTTTTTTCCTAAATAGCACGGACGTTCATTTGCATTTGATGTGTTGTACAATATTGTGAAAAAAAAGTTGTAAAACGTTAGCATTTTGTGGCACCCCCCCACCATATTCGGCGCCAACACCCTTCTCCAGCGCCATCGCCCCTCACCAACCACCCCACCTTCATCGTTCTCCCCCAACCGTAATCGTCACGCCCTTTTGCTCTATCACCACCATTAAGTGACGAAAGTTGAGCTACTAAAGTCTCGTGGTTTCTTTTTTGTTCGACCTCTTACCCCCGTCAGCCTCTCCTATGTAAAGCAAAACATATGAATTGTTCTATCAAATTATGATTATACAAATTTTAATATTTATGTTATAATTTACTTTCAAAATTATACTTGCTATTCATTTTTTTTCAAACAAATTTTAATCTGATCATGTAACTACAAATATCTAATCTAACTTGACATTTTTTTCAACTACCCATAGAATAAAATGGAATAAATAAATGGAATTTCAAAATTATCACGAGGGTGCAAGGGCCATTTGGTTTGTCCAACTTTTTGTATAATGCTTTTTTTATTTTCATTATCTCTGTCTTTATTTTTTGTCAATTTTTTATTTATTTTCAATTGATTGTGGTCCAGGAAAAATAAAAAAAAATAAAAAAAAATAAGAATCGAGGCAATATATTACGGGCCACTGTTGGAATCCAACGCACAAGGTGTTAAAACATAGATTGCTAATGGTACATTAATTAAGGTTCACTATATATATTAAAAATTATCCGTACTATGGACACTGCGTAATTGAAAAATTCAGTAAGACCGTAACGTCTTAATTTTTAGAGAAAAAGAAGGAATTACAATGATGCCATGTAGATTTTCTGTTTTGAATCATAATTTTTTGGGAGTGCTGGTTGCCTAGAATTATGGTGTTATATATGCATGAATTTATAAACAAACTTATAGAT
>VIGQ01001628.1:0-12500 GCA_009663005.1 Actinidia chinensis | reverse complement strand
GTTTCCTCTGTGTGTGCAGGGGACATTGTTTTTCACTACCAAGAGTGTGACCGAACCATAAGACTAGTTGAATTTGAATAGCAGCACCACTTGACGGCTTAGAAGCAAAAACATACAGACCGAGATCATTCTTATTGATGCCCCTCTGTCGATTCTTGATTGATAAATTGCTTCTGGCGGTCAAACAAATTCCAATTACAGAGTATAAATAACAAAAAAAAATGGAACATTCAAGTTGAGGATGAACTGGGTACAATAGACTCTTTACCAAAGCACTTCACAACCGCCCCATCCAGCACCGGTAAGCCTGCCCCAAGAGCACCGTATCTCTACAACCGTTCACGAGTTCTTCTACTGGGGGGAATCCCGCCTATTGGAGGGGTAAATTTTGTCATTTTACCTTTTTCCTCTATCCTAATTGTATCATGACCTGCCACTTAAAAAGTTTTTTAAGTTAGACAGAGACGAGAGAAATTGCAGCGACACGAACAGCGAGAGGGAGCAATTTTTTCTGGCAGTGTTCATCAAAGGGGCGATAGCGTAATTGGCACCGTGAAATCAGACTGCTTTTGATATGTTTTTCAGAACTCTTTGTTCACAATCTGAACGGTGGAGAACGAAACAAAGGCCTCTAGCTTGATCCGCTCTGAGCAAATCCCGACTCCAGATTTTGGGTGAATTCATTTCTCACTGTTTCTTCTTTATTTCTTTTTTAATATTACCAAGAGTTAATTCTTGAGAATAGTTGTTGAGATTATGATGATGATGAATGATATGTAATACCTCTAAATGTATCTAGAGAGAACTTGATTGTTCCCATTATTGATTATAGTGGAAGTTTTGGAGCTTATGCCTCGTACGTTTTTTGACTCTTCTCATTGGATGGTTTTCTCCCGTAAAAATTTTTGTGTGTTATAGTCTTGTTGATGTGCTGTTTATTGGGAGAGTTGTTTGATCTTAATTTCCGCTGTGCTACTCTCCCATCAAGTGTTATCAGAGCCAAGTTTTAAATTGGTGCAAATATGGAGTTAACACGGCTAAAATGGTGAACTTGAATTGGTTCAATTATCAAATTTGGAAGGGGTAAAATGGAGGATTGCTTTATCAAAGGTTTTCATTTAACCGGTGTTCTCTCATTGTAAACCCGAAGGCCAAGAGTGATGGGAATGGAACTTTGTTTGCATAGACAATGAATGTGGTTACCTTCGTCAATGGGTGGATGACATGTTTAAATCATGTGAGCTCAGAGACCCATGCTCATACCCTTTGGTCCAATTGAAGAATTATATGCACGGAGACGAAACACAATTAATTTCTAATCAAGCAATATGTCTTTCAGGTATCAAGATGGTTCACCTATTTACCGACCATGTCACGCCCCAGTCAAACCAAGACCTGGCCACGGAGCAAACAACTCAATGCGTAAAAGTCAAACTAATAAAATCTGACAACACGTTGTCTTTACATCAGAGTACTGTACATCTACCCCTCTAGTGGGATCCATGCTCTCCATGAGCTAATCAATACAACATATGGATGAAATCCATAGACAAATGCACACACCGGGCTTAAAGAATAATTACACTCCCAGAAATACCATTTACCTATTTTTTTTTTTTTTGTTTTTTTGTTTTTCTAAGACAAAAGATAGGTAATGGCAATCCACATGCCTCACGAATCAGGATACTCTCTGTACCTGAAATTTTTTTAAGTAAAGTTGAGTTACCTTGAAAAGATTTACCATGGCCCTTGATGTCTCAAGCAAAACCATGATACATAACTATACAATGAAAACAATGCAACAAAATATGTTTTCATTCATATCAAAATATACTTTTGATTTCAATCCGTGATATTCACAAAACACCCGCTTTTCTCTAAAATATTCATCATTTTAAACAATACACCATTTCAAATTCGTGATTTATCAAATCAACGATTTCCTAACCCATATCGGCTTTTTCTCCAAAAAACAATAATCTCATTCTTAAATTTATCAAATTTCTCAAAAAGGTAAATATCCAATAACTTAGAATAACACACCTAGGCTAACACTATCCAACTCAATCATGCTAAGCATTCGAGAACAACGTCTGCACTTCCCGAACTTCCCGTGGGCTTGACCATTCCCTCTATACAGCCGCTTCCTCGGACTTTCCCCAAAAGGTCCGACATCCCTATATTGCGCATTTGCCATCTAGGACTTTCTTCTCGACTTCACCGAAGGTTTTACATGCCGCAATATATGTCATCTAGGAACTTCTTCTCGGACTTTCACCGAAGGTATTACTTCCCATACCGGCCTACTTCTCGGGCTTTCAACCTAGGTTTGACATACCAATGTTACAACGATTGTTATTTGCTCCCGTGTGGTTTTTTTCCGGTATATCCTAGCGTGTCTTCTCAAAACCATTCTCACGTTAACCGTTCTCAAAACGTTTTTCAATTAACGCCTTTCAACAACCATTTCCATAACCATTCTCCAAGTTTCCATCAAATCATTCTCAAAATCATTTCTAACTTCCCACACAAGTATAACCTTTATGCTCTCCACAAATTCACACTCTTCATGTGACAACATTCATATAGGCAACAACTTGGCAATATATCAACAATATATCAAACCATTTAAATGGCAACAACATGCAATATATGCATTCAAAACCATCAATAATAATAAGCTATTATTGAACAATACTCATAACCATTTACAAAAAAAAAAAAAAAAAACTCATCTTAAAACCTCCAAGTAACTATGCACTAGTTTCATTCTTTATTTCCACATACATTGTTATATTTAAATAAAATTAATGCAACAAAAATATATACAACTATAATCAGGCCCCTCAAGTAAAACTATTTTAAAAAAAAAATATTTAAATTTTTTTTTTTACTGTTGCAAAAATTTTAGGTGTCGCACCAATGGTCAGTAGCCAAAAACTTCAAATTTTTGCTCAAGGTTTCGACACTAGTGCCAAACAGCAACCTAAATGTCAATAGCCAAATATGAATTTTTAATATTCACTATGTCGAACCAGCCAGTGTCACCACAAGAAAAACCCCAAATGTCAGTAGCAATTTTAATATTTTTCCTTTCAAAGGTGTCGACGACCCAACCATCCTAGGTGTCGACACCAACCATCAGTTGTCTAGAGCTTTCCTCTAATTCTCCTCTCAGAGGTGTCAACAACATCACAACATCCTATGTGTCGACACCAATACAACCAAACACCAAACAGCCAAATTTTTATTAATACGATTTCCTCATTTTAATTCTAAACAAGTTTTCCTTTAAGGTTCTTACCCACATCATGAATCTCAATAGATTTTATATAAGCCCTTAAACAAACAATCTGAAAGTAAAACCCCACAATGAAAAAAAACCCCCCTTTACCTCAAATCTCAAGCACTGCAAGCTCCAAAAATAGTGAGAAGATGAGATAGATTAAAGCCTCAAAGCGTCCACTAGCGGTCCTATTTCACAACTTTCTTTTCTTTGCTCAATACGTAGCCCTCGTTGTGTAGATGATTGTTCTCTCCCAAATGACCCTATCAAGGATTCAACTTCACTAAGCTCCAAATGCAAACCTTTTTGCTCACAAAACCTATAGAGAGAAGGAGAATGGAGGAAGAAGACCTAAAAATAAAATGATCCTAACATTAATTGTATTTAGGCAAAATATTAAAATTGACGCAACAATGCCCGTCCTTGGGGGCCCTTGGCTTGGGTTTGGTCCCAGCAAAATTCAAACACAACCAATATTTGGGGTCCACGTTCCATTTGGCCCTTTTCCTCACACATTTCTTTCAAACCCAATTCAATCCACTTAAATTCACTCAATGGCCCAATTAAATTTAAATGGGTCCACTTTACATTAAAAACCAAAAAAACGATATATTATATATATATAGCCTAATATATGTACCGTGTCATGATGACTCACGCTGCATCATGATTATAAAAAAAAAATTGAACTCCCTTACAAGACCACTTGAATATTTTTCCAGAAACCATACATCAGTTGCCTCAATGGAACCGTAGCTTATGATTAATACAAAGGGTTTAATGGCTTTCTGCTACTTTGGCCAATGAGCATGTGGGAGACATTTACATAACTCCTTATCTAACTCTGCTCTTCCAAATGTATTAATCTCGATGGATTTGGCCAATAGTAGTGTATTGAATTGAAGAGATGAGGCGCAAGTCACAAGGTTCATTCTCTTCCTTCACAGTCTGAAGTTTTGGTTACTGAATCGAGGGGGAGGAGTCACAGCCGCGGTCCAGTACTCGTGGTACCCTCGCGTGGAGCTTCTAATAAGTGAGTAAATGTTGAGTGTCCCCATTTTCGGGTTAAAAATGCCATATCACGAAGTATTCGCCGAAAATTGAAAAATGAAACAAGAATAAGTACAAAGAACAACAAACGCAACAATGACAAGAGAAAAGGTACATAATGATAAAATGTTGCTATTGTTTTTGATGATTCCTTGTTGTTTGTGATCGTGTTGATAGAAAATGTTATTTATCTTGTGATGAGGTAGATTGGGGGTTTGGTGATAGTAGTTGCTTCTTACACATGCTACAAAGCAGGCGGGGGGGGGGGGGGGGGGATCACAACGAGCCCTTTTTTTTTTTCTTCCTTACTGCGTCTTTTGCTTTTTTCATTTATCGTATGGGCAATAGTGATCAAGCAAAAGTTATTGGAATGGGAAAATATTTGTGTTGATACTAGTAATGGCACTATAAGCTAGCTCTCAAAAGAGTTTAAACACATTCCAAATCTTCGCTTAATATCTTTTAAATAAGTTGAAAGTTGTGATGATGATGGCTATTACAGTTCCTTTTCGGGTGATGATGGAAGCTCAAAAAGGGGTCAAAGATTATTGCAAAGGGAAGAAGACATTTAAACTTGTATGATTGTTCGAACCGATATTTCAAGCATTTCATTCATCAATTCTTGTGAAGATGATATTTCCCTTCCGAGTTATGGCACAAGCGCTTGAGTCATATGAGTGAGAAGGGTTTGGCTATTTTTGGCTAAGAAGCATGTCTATAATCCGAAATTTCCAATGTAATGAGCGGTGTCTCCGCATTGTTTGGCCGGCAACACAAAGGCGGGGTATCATTAAATAATCCTCCGCACCAACGAGGAAGTCAAAATGCTTAGTTAATACATCCGATGTATGTGGGCCAATGCGACAAGGTCACTTGGTGTGCATATTATTTGGTGACTTTCATTGATGTCATTTAATCGAAAATTTGGGCTTATACTTTGAAGACAAAATCAAGTGCCCTAGATACCTTCAAGTTGTTTCAAGCCATACGGTTGAAAGGAAAGTGGAAAAAGTGTAAAGTGTATCCTCACAGATAATAGGGTAGAATAAATTGGGTTCTTTGATGAGTATTGTCCGAAGAGCAAGGCATTCGTCAACCAAACGTCCACCTCCTCAAAACCCACACCACAATTAAATGGGTTGGCCGAAAGAATGAATATGACTTTGATGGAAGAGTGAGGTGTTTGCTTTTACAAGTAAAATTGCCAGATCTTTTGGGGTGAAGCATTGAGTACGGTCGTACATGTGTCTAATCTCACACCCGTGTGTGCCTTTGAATTTTGATGTGCCAAACCGTGTTTGGAGTAGTAAAGATTCTCTTCTTCTCTTATGACCATCTTCGGTATTTGATGTATGCTTTATGTGCATGTTCCCACGACGAGAGGTCTAAGTTATATACAAGACCAAGAAGTTTGTGTTTGGGGGGGGGTTGGGTATTGACTTGATGATTTGGATCGCGATTCTTTGATCAATTAATAGGAAGCTTATACGTAGCGAGATTTGCCAATATTCCATGGAGGACATACATTAATTATCGAAAGGCAGAAAAAGGTGTTCGTACTTTCGAATGAGAGATGGTGATGTTGATTGGCCGGTCAGCCATCATTGTTCCTATCCGATGGTTGCCGATGACGTTCCAATGAAAATCAAGGTAGGAGTTACATGTTGATAATCCTAATAATCTTATTGATGTTTGAGAAATATATAACAATGATATTGATCTTGGATTCAAAACGTTGATGAACCCATTTTTGGTTATTGCCAATTAACCAAGAAGGTCTACTCGTGATGACGTCCCTTCCATTCTGATAAACCCCCAAATGTGTATTATGTCCACTAACCGGGAAGAACCCGAAGTTTTTGAAGAGCAATGGAAGTGAAACAAAAAGGATTGGATGAAAGCCATGGGGATGAATGGCAAAAAATCCCTTACGTGAGAACAATACATTTGAGCTAGTAAAGTTGCCGTAAGGGCAAGAAAGTGTTGAAAAATCCGCATGGGTTGTACCGTGTGAACAAGATGAACATCTTCACAAACCTCGATATAAGGCTCGGGTTGGTAGTAAAAGGTTTTACACTACTCAAAGAACAGGCGTTGATTTTTGGGAATTTTTTTGCTCATGGTGGTAAGATGCAATCTATAAAACGAGTAGTGCTTTGGGTTATGCCGCTAGTCTGATCTAGAGGTTAAACAAATGGATTGTTAAGACGGCTTTTTCTTCATGGGGATCTACAAGAGGAGATTTACATGGAGCAACCAAAGGGGTTTCCAAGAAGATGGCAGGAGGGCTATGTTTTTGTAATGGTAAAGAGGTTTACGATTTGAAACAAGCGCACGACAGATGGTATCGGAAGTGTAATATTCGATGTGATTAAACATGGGTATAGTGACCAGGCGATCATTGTGTCTTTATGCAAAAATTTCCCTATTGTGATTTTATTATTCTTTTGCTCTATGTTATGACATGTTAATTGTTGGAGAATATTTGCAGAATTACAGAGTTGAAAAGAGACTGAGCGAAGACCTTTTGCCCCCCCTCCTTAAAAAAAAAAAAAAAATGAAAGATTTGGGACCGGCACGACAAATCTTGCTTCAATCTTCGTAATCGAGTGTTAAAAAGTTGTACTATCGCAGAAAAGTATGTGAAAAGATTCTTATCAGATTTGCATGGACAAAGCTAAAGCGATAAGTGTTCCTCTTGCTTCCCACTTTAAGCTTAATTATGAGCAATGTCCCTCTATGAATGATGAACAGTTTAGCATGAAGATATTCCAGACTCATCCGCAGTAGGTAGGCTTATGTATGCCATGTGGTACTAGGGCCCGATATTGCACATGCCGTTTGGTATTGAGAGTCGTTATCCTCATCAATTCGGGAATACTCATTGGGAAGCCGTGAAGTGGTGATGAGATTCTTCGGGAAGACGATCTTAAACTAGCTTTGGGGATTTGATAAGCCTATGTTGGTTGGAGATACGGATTCGATTTGGCCTGGAAGCTTGGATGGTCAAAATTACTTCGGACATATGGTCACTTGGCAGGGAGAGCCGTGGCTTGTCAATCTAAATTGCAAAAGTGTGTTGCCCTCTCTACTACCGCCATGTCGAGTGCATAGCCAGCCGCTGTGGAGGCAACAAAAGATTTGTTGTGGTTGTGCAATTTTTAACATTACAATGGAAGCTTGGGTTGAAACAAAGCAAGATATGTTTTTTATTTTGTGTGATAATCAAAGTGCCATTCATCTCGCAAAGAATTCTTCTTTTTCACTCGAGATCAAAACATATTGATGTAGCTATCATTGGATTCGTGATGCAATTGGATACTAAAGTTGTTGGAATTTGAAAGATTCACAACACCGTTGGAGATAATGGTTCGGATATGTGCAAAAAAGTGTTGGCAAGGGAAAGTTTTGAGTTTTGTCACACCTACAACCGTTGCCGATTTGACCTTGCCGGGGCCCTCCAACCTAGTTTGGTCGTGGGAAATGTTTGTTTGGGAATTCCTTCCTCTATTAGAGGGGGTATTTGTCCATTTTATTAAAACCTTTTTTCTCCTTCCTCTTACCCTAATTGTATTAGGCCTGCCACTATAAAAATATTTTTAAGTTAGACAGAGAGAGAGAAATAATTACAGAGCCAACGAACAACAGAGAGAGAGGGAGCCGATTTTTCTGTGCCGTGTTCATCAAATCTAGATATCGGTAATTGCACTGTTAGATCAGGCTGCTTTTTTGGGATCTGTTTTTCCAGAACTCTTTGTTCTACATCTGAACCGGTTGAGGGAACGAAAACAAGGCCTCTAGCTGATCCGATCTAGAATCCGCATTCCCTTTCCAAGATTTTGGGTTTAATCCTTTCCTCACTTGTTTCTGTTTATTTCTTTCATATACCAAGAGTTTATCTTGAGAATAGTTGTTGAGATTATGATTATGATGATGTATACCTCTAGATTATCTAGAGAGAACTTGATTTGTTCCTATTATTGATTTAGTGGAAGATTTTGAGCGTATTGCCTCGTGGGGTTTTACTCTTCTCATTTGGAGTGTTTTTTCACGTTAATATTGTTATGTGTTATTAGTCTTTTTGATTTGCATTGTTTTATCGGGAGAATTGTTTGATCTTAATTTCCGTTGTGCTACTCTCTACTTCCATCACACTGTAGGCGCTAATTACCAGAACAAGACAAAAACAAAGGTACAAGTAAACACATGGCCAATTTGTTAAAGTTATCATCGGTGTCGAGGCCAACACTGACTTAAATGTATTTAAAGGATTTTAAAGGCGCCTCAATAATTTGTTAGGTCAGCAGAATATATTTTATATAAAATATATTCAGAATTAATATATTTTTCTATATCAAAGTTTAGTCTAAAAAGTTTTGTCCCGTTCGGGAGCATCATCATAAAACATTAGTTGTAAATGTATTGTTTGTGGAAGTGTAAAAGCATATACTAATTAATTCTAATTTCTGGCTATATTCATCAAAATTAACTTATTGTGTTGGCTAGCAAACAAATATAGCTTTGTCTAACCGCCTGAAGTTCTTGACATTCGTGATCTTATTAGGGGCTTAAATATTACTTATGCCGAAGGCTATTTTATTGATTGTTGATGTTGAGATGGGATTACTATCCTGGTCAACATGTTTAAGTTCCACATGCTGCACATGCTCCAGTTAACCCACAACATCCACGCGCTCCACAAGGCCGACCACCCCCAGATTGGTGGGTGGTCGGCAGTTTGTTTTTCGCCGAGTGGTGGTTGGTTGTTCAACGCCAAGTTGTGACATACACTAACGCGTCCACGCGCCCTATGCGCCCACGCATCCTACATGCCCGATCAGCGCCTCGTCATCCAAACTTAAGTTGATTCCCCTTTAATAACTCACCTTGCGTTTGAGAGATGTTTAGATATAAGTTAGCATATATTCTGAAATATCTCCTGATTGCTATGTTACTTTATTTACTTTATTATTATTGTCCTTATCACAACTATTCCTTTTAGGTTTTTCTCTATACAAGAGAGTTAACTATTGCATTCTTAAATTAACTCAATATCAATATACAAAGTCTCTCTATATATAATTTTTTCTAACATAACTCACAGTATTCAACACGAGTAAAACAGCCATTTAGCTGTAAGTGTTGAAGCTTCTTTTTTCTATTGCACTACTTTTGTCATTTAGTAATGAAGCAATATCATGGTGAGATGCAATGCTGAATTAGCAACACAGTTAATTCATTTCTTCACTTTTTCATATGTTGAAGAACCAAGTCAACCAACTATTTTGGCAAACTTTTAGAAAATTGAACTTTACATTTTCTCTCTTTTACAAACAGCCTTAGTAAGCCATACACGTTACGGCGTAAATTGGTTTAAGAAAATGTTTCTTCTTATGACTACATCAAGAGACTTTGTGCTTCTTCTTCTTCTGAGTTTTGCGTGAAATAAGTCTCATTATTTCAACTGGGGCTCTAAATGAGAAACCTTGAATAAAATCGGGGGGTTTTTTTTGTAAATTTTGACAAGAACTAGTTGGTTTAGTCAGTTTAAAATAGATGGAAACTGACGAAAAAGGGCTTTAATTGTGAATGAAACAAAACCATAAATTTAATTTATTGTAATTGAAACTATAGAGTTTACTTTTGTTATCAAGTTTCCTTTGCTTCGCGTCCTAGCTTCCCATGCTCTATTGCGCCTAAGTTGTAGCTGGGGAGCCTCTAAACGAAACTAAATCCATCTCAGCACACCCACTTTCTCATACAGCAACTAATTTAAGATTTTTTATTTGTTCCCAATACACCTCCAACATCCCCTAATTGTCATCATCTCCAACCAACTAAAACCAAACCCTACACATTGCATGAGGAAAATACTACGTTTACAATCTTTACAATCTTTTTTTTACGCCTTTGTATAGACAAATGCGAAACGATATCGTTTTAAGCTGACTAATGGAAAACGACGTCGTTCTAGCTTATCTCTTCGTTTCCCTCGCCTAAATGGAACGACGTTGTTTTTTGTAATTTATTCGGCTAAAACGACGTCGTTTTGCATTTGTTTGTAGCAAAAAAGGTTGTAACAGTGCATTTTTATGGCACGCCCCCCTGCGCCCCCCCACCATACTTCGTGCCGCCACCACCCTTCTCCTAGCTCCACGCCTCTCACCACCACTCCCCACCTCTTCATGGTCTCCCACAACCGTCATCGTCACTGCCCTTTTGCTCTACTCACACCATTAAGTGACGAAAGTTTGAGCTAACTACTAAAGATTCCTCCTGTTCATTTTTGCTTCACCTCTTTTACCCCCGATCCCAGCCTCTCCATCTAGTTAAAGCAAAACATATGAATTGTTTCTATCAAGTTATGATATATACAATTTTATATTTATTTCCAATTTAACTTTACTTCAAATTATACTGGCTAGTCATTTTTGTTTTCAAACAAATTTAACTTTTTGGATCATTTAACTACAAATATTAATCTAACTTGACTTTTTTCTTTTCCTGCCTAAACTAACCCACAGAGTAAACTGGAAATAATAAATGGAATTTCAAAATTATCATGACGGTGCAATGGCCATTTTGTTTTGTCCAACCATTTTTGTATAATGTTTTTTTTTCTTTTCATTATCTATTTTTTCTTTATTGTTTGTCAATTTTTATTATTTTCCAATTGATTGTTTCCAGAAAATCAAAAAAACAAAAAAATAAGAATCGAAGGCTCATATATTATAGAGGGCCCCTTGTTGAGTACCCTCCCAAGTAAAAAACATAGATTGCTAGTGGTACAATTAATTAAGGTTCACTATATATATATATATATATATTATATTGGAAATTATTGGTACTATGAGCATACGAATTGAAATTCAGTAGAACCGTAACGTCTTAATTTTAGAGAAAAATAAGGATTACAATGATGCATGTAGATTTTCTGTTTTGATCATGAATTTTTTGGAGGTGCTGGGTGCCTAGAATTATGGTGTTATATATGCATGAATTTATCAACCAACTTTAGATAGCAGGTGATTTTTCTGCATCATTGCAAAATACCACCACCGCCTTTTCAAGGAGGTCTCACTCGAGTTCGAAAACCTAGTGGTGTATCATTTTTGAGTTGGGTCACTTTATCAAGTGTTGTTTTGTCCTGGATTTTATTGGGGGTCTCTACTAGTGACGTGAGATTTAGTTGACGAATAAAAAGTCAGTCCTTAGACAGATCTCAAGTTCAAAAAAAATTAAGTACACTGTTAGCAAGACAGGTAGATGGGCGTTTAAACTTTCTCTCCCCTTTTTTCCCTTTTCGGGAGCATGCATCATAAACATTAGTTGTAAATGTATTGTTTTGTGGAAGTGTAAAAAGCATACTAATTAATTCTGCTAATATTCATCAAAATTACTTATTGTTTGGGCTAGCAAAATAAAATATAGCTTTGTCAAACCAGCCTGAAGTTCTTGACATTCGTGATCTTATTAGGGCTTAAATGTTACTTATGCCGAAGGCCCTGTTTTGATGATTGTTTATTTTGAGGATGGTAATTGACTATCCTGACTAACCTTTGATTATCTTTATTTTCGTTGAAATTTACCCATGGAGTATAAGCCTTTAGGCCATAATTTAACAAGTTGTGTTACTAAATTCCTTTGTCTCCTTCTCCACATTAATCGTAACGCTATTGAGTTTCTTCATTCGACGAAATACTTAGTTTTTCAAGTCTATCCCAATTGTCTCTTTTTGTAAGTTCTAAAAAAAAAATCTTCATATGCTTAGAAAATGATTAAATTGGTTTGTTGTAAGGTTTTGACATTCGCGTGGTTCAGTTTCCTACCGTGTAGGATTGCTCATTTCAGTCAGTGTCTCATTTAGGGGTGCAAGCAAATTAAAAAAAACAAACTGATTGAAATTTGTGTTTTGATTTGTTTCATAACGGCAAATTTATATATCAGTTTAGTTTGAAAAAATTTAAGAAATCGAAGTTGATTTTTTAGTTTTCAAAATCTTTAAACAATTCGAATCAAAATTTATATAGGTGTTTAAGCTTTCTGATTCTTAATCTTAAATATTTGAGTCTATTGGTATCCTGTTATAGTTAATAATATTTTTTTGGGTGATTTTCTACTATACTTTACAATCTTCACGCTTTCTTTATGGGAGGTCCAATGT
>VIGQ01000495.1:40000-50000 GCA_009663005.1 Actinidia chinensis | reverse complement strand
CTGGTGGTGGAGGTAGAGAGCGAAAAGCTTTAACTTATTAAGTTTTAACTCCTCCACGAACTATAGTTAGTTAAAGTTTAGGATTAGGTACTTAGTTATTCGAGAATATAATAACTATTTATAATTTTATTTTTTATAACCCCCTTTCTAAAATTTAATCGTCCAAGCCAAAACCTCAAATCTCATATGAAAGAATGAAGAGTAAATTACTTGTTATTTTAATAAAATATATTGAATTGTCTCCAATCCATATTGGACTGGATCGTTTCGTCCAGGCCAGCCATTTTAAGCCTATTTTGGTAATCAAAATTATTCAATTGTAGATTTTTCATCGAAATCTTATACTGTAAAAAAATTCTTCATAGACTCAAGACCTCTCATGCGTAAAGTAACACCTTGGTGTTGACTTATTTAGTAGTGAACCTTTTTTATTTCAACCAATTATACACAATCAATGTTAGATGGTGAGCATAAATTTTTACTTTCCTCTCAAAAGTAGCATATACCTTTCATTTTTAATAGGATTATGTTCTGAATTATAAATTTGGCAAGTTGCGACCTAAATAAATAATTATCCTTTTGGCTACCAAAAGAGATGAGAAATTAGCAAATAATCGAAAAAAAAGACAAACAATAACATGATTAGGCTAATTTATTATTTTGTATTTGCCTATCATTTACTTTGACTTTTTAATTCTACAAACGTATACATAGAAGGTCTCATCT
Source organism: Actinidia chinensis (assembly GCA_009663005.1). Taxonomy (NCBI): domain Eukaryota; kingdom Viridiplantae; phylum Streptophyta; class Magnoliopsida; order Ericales; family Actinidiaceae; genus Actinidia; species Actinidia chinensis. Next base: position 49,274 of record VIGQ01000495.1, on the reverse strand, counting down.
CTAATATAGTATTTTGGCTGTGTATGTAGATTTAGGGATTTGTGGTGAATCCGCTCGATGGGATCGTGTGCCTTTTTTATTTTTTTATTTTTTTTTGTGTCATCGATTTCTTAGTCCAAATACACTTTAGAGGGCTGTGAGTCTGGGAAGAATCTTTTGTAGGTTTATATACCTGCTGCTCTGCTCTTTTATTTTCGAATTTCTTTATTTTTAATAAACTTTTTTACCATCAAATTTTTATCTTTTTCCAATCCTCCTTGATGAGAGATTCCGAAAATGTAAAATTTTCCCTAATTCGATAAAAATTTATTAAGGACAAAAATAAATTATTTTAATGTGAATGTTTTTTTTTAATTAAAATAATTTATTTTTATTTTATTTTTAGTGAACTTTTTTTTCAATTAATTAAAGAGAAACCAAAAAAGTCTAAATTTTTGATCAAATAGTAAAGTTGTGTCTAATCCCATCCTTGGATTTAATGAGGAAAAATAAAATAGAATAGAAAAGTTAGGCGGTCCACCCTTCACAACCATTATTATCTAATCAGTTTTCCTCACCAAATCCTTAATTCCAAATATAACCAAAAAGTTTAACTCAAAGAAGAAAACTCAAAATTGAAGTTATTTATAACAAATGGCCAACCCGAAGCCGACGAGCATGGATCCTGGGTTTTAGGTTTTAGAGAATTGTCATCAAATTAATCTTTGTGTCCGTGGGCCCTTATTGATGCAACAAGAACTATAAAACCCAACACCTAACTTTGTTCTTATCCTGACTCTTTTTTCTGGCCTTTGAGTCTTAATGATTCATCAATTCAACCAATAAGAGCAATTAATAACTTGATAAGGATTGTGTACACCTTCAAAATGATGTGTACAAGACACAACCCATTTACACCTCTCACAATAAAGTTGGGACCACCTTATTCGGATTTTTTTTAACGTTTTCTAAAACCCTAATTAGGGCTGGTCCTACTTATTTATGAGAGGCATGGCAAAATGGGTTGTGTCTTGTACACATCCACGTGTAGATAATGTACCTATCACTACTCTATAACTTTAATGGGGTTGAGCAGAAGACATATTTCATTCTCTCTCGTGCGCTTCATTGATTTTTTTTAACAATATTTTTAGTTGTATTGAATTTGTAAATTCTCTTCATTTTAATATTTTTTTTTATTTTCATCGAAATTTTATATTTGTCAGATTTCTAATTGACTAGATGAGTTTTGAAAATATAAAAAATAATATTAATTTTAAAAAAAGTCACTAAAATAAAAAAAAATTATCTCAAACAATTGTTTATTTTTTAGTTTTTAATAATAAAAAAACTTAAAAAAAAATTAATAGAAAGTGAGTGTTTTTTAAAAAATCTAGAAATATCATAATTTTTTAACAATCTTAAAAACGTTTAAAAAACTTCAAAAACCAAAGTGTTTTCGCATTGGTACTCTGCTGCGATCCCATATGACATTTGCTTGGATCTAAGCATATTGAAATTACTCATTAAATAAAATTAACATCCTCCTAATCCATTATTAGTTCCTCACCAATAAAGTCTTCTATCTGCGAATATGACAGTGTTTTTATCTGGAAATATCACTTATATCACGTTTTTGCAGTTGGAATAGGGATATGGCACAACTTCTATGACATTGACAATGTTTTAAGCCAATGCGTTTCTAATTTCTAATTCAAGTCGTTGATTTTTTTAGATTTCGTTTGCAATGAGGGAAGTTGTGTGGAGGCAAAGGAACTTAAAATGATTTAGTTATATTAATGATGCCATATCAAGATCCTTTATTTTTGACGGTATATTTTATTTTGTAATAAAGTTTTAGTGTTTTTTGCATTTTTGAAACAACTTAACTAGAACTCAATCATTCTAATTTTGTCACCCATTCTTATTGTAACGTCTGAAACGATAACGGTTTAAATCATCAAAGTAATACACCGTATTTTGTGTCAATAAATACTCACAATTTTACGGTAAAGTAGAGATCATCATTTTACTAAATCTTAATTCTGGTTGATGAGGCCTCACACCAAACCAATAAAGTGACTGAGAGACAAAATGCAAGTCACCCTAGGACCAACATTATTTGACGTTGTTAGCGAAAGTAATGAAAGATGCAAGTCACCAACTGGGCCAATTGTGAATTGTCCACGGTCGCAAAGCCACTCATCCATACACCAGTTTAAGGAATCAAAAGTTTGAACTACATTGACCTCGCTCCCAACCCCTTCCTTCCCTCTGACTTTTCTTGCCCTTTCCACAAATCTAGAAATCTAAATAAGAACTCCCATATTTTTTCAATCGATCTCTCTCTTCTCTACAAAATGAACATAACTAAACCCCCAATCTCCTGGAGTGGAGTAATCGTAACCAAAACATAACACCAAAAAATATGAAAAAATATGTATATGTAGATTAAACTCTCATCGTAGTTCTGCATTAATTTCAAAAAATTCAAGAGAAGACTATTCTTTTTGGGAGGCCTAAGCCATGACCATCAGAGGTTAAACACATAACATTGCGAAAGATCGTGTTTTCACCTTTAGACCACAACTTTATTTTATATTTTCACATAAATCGTTTTTCACACTTTGAACTTTGTTTTTTTGATGTTGACCTTCGCCAGTTAAACATGAAACACCGAAGAACGTAAGACGTGTTTCACACTTTAGAGCTTCTTGACGCTGTCCTTCGGTTAAAACATGTACTACACTAGACCTTCTTGATGTACTTATCGATCAAACCCTTAATAGTTGATACTTACTGCTTACTATCTTACAATGACACTCTTTTAATTTCTACCACAAGGTCTCAAATAAAAAGTTATGACAACAATGCCATTTTGAAAGAATGAGTACCGAATGTGAATTCATCACTAATAGTATTGGCACAGTTCAGCGCACCGGCATAAAATGTAACTTCCACTCAAACTCAAATCGGGGTGCATATGAGACGACAAAGAAGTAAATTACTTGCTACTTTTAATAAAACCGACATTGATTGTCTCCGATCCATAATTTGGACGGATCGGTTCAGTCCCGCGTGTTTTTTGTACGTATTTTGATGATCAAAGCTATTCAATTGTAAAGTTCATTGTTAAATCTTAATATTGTAAAAATTATTCAATATACTACTCTCTCATGTAGGACATTACCACCTTTTAACTGACTTTTTAGCATGAACCAGTCCGTCTTTATTTTTAACTAATTATAAAAGGTAATCATAGTTATATGTGGTGACCATATTGTACTCTCGGTCAACAGTAGCATACAACCGGTGTATTTTAATAGGGTTGTGTTTGTTATGAATTTGCCAAGCAACCTAAATAAATAATTATTTTTTTTTTTTTTGCTACCAAAAGAATGACGAAAGTAGTAATAGAAGAGCAGAGAAGACGAAAAAAAAGGTAAATGATTAGGCTATATTTAATTAGGTTTTACATTTTTCCTATCATTTACTTTGAATTTTAATAGACAAAAGATACATAGAGTACTCATCTAATAGAGTATTTAGGCTGTATGTAGATTTAAGGATTTGGTGAATCGCTCGATGATAGTCTGCCTTTTTTATTTTTTTATTTTTTGCTGTTCATCGGAGTTCTAGTCCAAATACCGGCTTAGGCTTGAGTTGGGATAGCTTTTTGTAGGTTTATCCACTGCTTCTGGTATGCGAATTTCTTTATTTTTAATATAACTTTTTTTACCATCCACCTTTATCTTTTTCCAATTCCTGATGAGAGATTCCGGAAAATGGACAAATTTTCACCATAATTCGATAAAAAATTTATGAAGACAAAAAATAAATTATTTTTTATGTGAATTTTTTTCAAATAAAAATAATTTATTTTTGTCTTTAGTGAATTCTTTTCAAATTTATAAGAGAAACCGAAAATATAAAATTTTGATCAAATAATACTGCCGCATTTGGATCCTGGATTAGTGAAGAAAGAATGAAAATCTAAATAAAAAAGTTAGACGGTCCAACCTTTTGGCACTATTGAAATTCTATTATTTTTATTTCCAATTCTCTTTTCCTCACCAACCTTGATCTAACTACAACAACCTAAAATATTTCACTAACAATAAAAAAACTCAAAAAATTTTTTCAAAATATTTATATTTATATCAAACCTAAAAAGCTATTACAAGGGCCAAACACACCGACAAATATGCCATGCTTATATTTTTTTTTTTTTTGCTAAGTAAATAAAGGTATATTGCATAAGAGAGGATATACAGAATACTCTGGGTATTCCCAGGATATGAGCTAAGAACTAAACAAGCAAACTCCATAAGGAGAGGAAAACCAAAAGAGGAAAAGCATTCCACCCGCCTCTACAAAATTTACACCTACCACTAGGCATCAAAGACTATAATCCGGGAACAGCTGTATACAATTCCGTAGGTTTGAATTTGGATACGTCTGAAAATTGCCTCCGGTTGTACGATTCTGCCTTCGAATAGACTCTTGTTTCGGGCTTCCCAGGTGTAGTAAACCGTGCATGCAAGAGCAATTCTCTTGATTTTAGCGGAAAAATCCTTGGTGCCTATAACCTCTTTGATCATCCATTTTACCGCAGCTTTAAGTGTGTGCATGACTCGGAAAATGCCCTGCCAACTTTTAACATTGGCCCAAATCTGATTATATGAATCATTGGACAATGGTTTTAAGTTTCAGAATTGTCAGCAAAATTATCTTTTGTCTCGTGGGCCCTTATTGAATAACAATACTATAAAACCCAACACCTGACTTTGTTCTATCCTGAATCTTTTTCTGGACGTCGAGTAATAAATGATTCATCAATTCAATACCAATAAGAGCATTAAACTTAATTGGTTGGGCAGAAGACAAATTCATTCCTTCTATGCACTTCATTGATTTTTTTTTTTTTTAAATATTTGTAGTTGTATTATTTTTAAATCTCTTCAACTTTTAATCAAACGTTTAACCACATTTCATAGAATTCTATATTTTTCAGATTCTTATTGACGTGAGGAGCTTGAAAATATAAAAATAATATTAATTTTAAAAAAATCACTAAAAATAAAAAAAATATATTTTTTACCAAACAATTAGTTATTTTTTAGTTTTTAGTGAATTTTTCACTATATTTAAATACGATTTTCAGATTCCCCCATTAAAAAAAACGAGAAATCATAAATTTTTACCAAATTATAAAAAAACGTTTAAAAAATTCAAAGATAAAAGCGGTTCAATTGGTTACTCGGAGAGCCGATTTGATCAGGCCTGGGGCTAAGAATATTGAAATTACTTATTAAATAAAACTTATATATCCTACCACAAAATGTTTATGCATGGTCCAAAAAAGTCTTCTATCTGCAGAATATGACATTGTTTTTATCCAAGCAATATCACGTATATCACGTTTGGCAGTTGGATTAGGGATGTAGGAATTTGAATTTGCTAAAATTGATGAGTATAACTTCATCATGAAATTGATTATTTTTTGTGGCCAATGCGTATAAATTTGGCTAATTCACATCATTTATCTTTTTAGATTTCGTTGAATAATATATGTAGCAAGAACTAAAATGATTTGAATTTTATGACAGACGGTATCATTTGTTTTGTGGTATATTGTATTTATAATGAACTTTTTTGTACTTTGCATTTTAAAAATAAACTTATTAGAACTCAAATCATTCGAATTTTTGTTTACCCATCTTATTGTAACGATATCCTAAACGAATACGTTTTAAATCATCAACTGTAGCACGTATTGGCTATAAATGCAACCTTCACGTAATTAAGAGATTGCCAATTTTTAGCAATCTGAATTCTAGTCGTGGAGCCCTCACCACCCAAACATAAAAGTGACACATATGACTTAGAGACAAAATGCAAGATATTGTCCGCATATTATCCTCAGTTAGCATTGGATAAAAAAGTATACGTGAAAAAGTACATGGACATTTTTAGGGCTCAAAGTGCAACTTGGGTAACATTATGGGACTAATGATGGTAAAACCTATCTTCTGAATATGGGTCATGTGAAGTTTGCACATGCTTCTTTTCTTTCTAAATATTTACCAAATACTTACCGGTATTGAAAGAAGATTCTATTGAACCATATTACTTAACTATTTTATTACCTCACTAATTTTGAGTCAAATCTTATTTGAAAAATTATGTTTTTTTTTATTTTTCTTTTTTAACTTCTCATTCTCTCTTAACAAAACATAAAAAAAATATGAGAGCCAGTAAACATGATTAGAAATTATTGTAAAGTTAAATTTCTGGGTTTGCGATGATGACCCTGTTGTGGAGAATTTTAAAAATTTTTACTAGCTAAATTAAAAAAAAAAGAGATAGTTAATTAACTTGATGTGAGTATATTCTACATTAAATTCTAATGGCTTACGTAAATGTGCACTAATCCATAATCTATAAAAATACCTCTTCTCCCCATATCTATAAATACCTCTTTCTAGTTTTCTTGCACTATTCACACACCTCCATCCTCAGTATTCTAGTCATTTTCTGAATCCCAAGGCATCATGGATGTCAGTACCCCTATTGGAACTTCACACTCCAAGGCCCTCATGGGTGTCAGCACCCCATATTTGGAAATTCCTTTATTAGTCCCGCCGTCGACAATGTTTCAAGGGCCTCATCCTATAGATGGCCGTACACTAACCTATTACCCCACCTTCTGCCACTTGTCATTAACATAAATCGAACCGTAATAAAAGATGGAACCATGACGTACACATAATTTAAAATGGGTGAAGGAAAATATAGTGCTATCCATTTTATAATTACTATACACAAATATAATTTCCATGATTAACGTTTTATACCGAAGTATTATTTGTTTGTTCCTGCAAATGTTTATTTGTAAGGACTACTAAGGAGAAGCAAATAGTTTTTTTTGAGCATTGTGTCCTCTTATGATTATAGAAAATCACAACTAACTAACAAACATTTCTTTACTGAGATAGGACTAAGAGGCTTCCTTTTTTTGTTGATATACAGGAGCCATACGGTCGGTGACAAAAAAAAGCGGACCAACTAAGGCCACCGATGAAGGTCAATTCACTGGGTACACTGTTTACGAAAAAAAAACATATTTGAAGGCAGGAGCCTGCTCTGATGGACAAATTTTGAATCAACCCCTATCATTTAATCGTAGAAATTCCCTCTTGTCCGCATTGGGGGTCCATTTACCAATGCTGGACCACCTTCATCACCAAAGGTGATTACCTCGTCACAAAGATGGACAATCCAGAAGACATAGTCGCGTATCAAACTTTAATAGTCAAGGCCATGAAGCCTACCAATCGCACATTCGAAGCATTGATACACTCTCCACAGCTTTACCTTTTGTAATCAGTCAAAAAACAGAAGAAAAAAAAAATATCAACCTTTAATAAAAGGACTCTATAACTTGTAAGCCTTCATCTCCGAAAGTATGAAGAATCTGTTGGAGCATTTGCTAAATGCTTTGGTTCCACACCCACTCTACGTGATAAGTATAGTTATCTTATGGTGTGCTTTTATATAAAAGATGTAAAAGTGTGCCTTTTCGATTTTCTTTTTTTTTTGGTTGGAATGGAATTTTATACACAACCCACACATGACTCCATACTTATATTCCTTCACATCTGAAATTATGAAGCCAGTTGGAGCGTTTGGCTAAACGCTTCCAAAGTCCTACTCTCTCTCTATATAGTATGGTGTGCTCTTTATGTAATATATACCGTCTCACAAATAACCCACCAACATGTGACGTCTCACCTCTATTTCTTCTTTATTTTTGTGATTTTTAATAAAGAAGGACTCTATACTTGTAGTCCTTCATCATCAAAAGTATTAAGGACTTATAGGAATGCAAAATTTGCTAACGCTTTCAAATTAAATAAAAACCTATTGTATGTAATCACAATAGTATGGTGTGCTTAATAAATACTAATTACAATACCACTGTTAAAACAGAATGTGAAATTTCGGTTTTGTTTATCACCCATTCTATTATTATGATGTTTTCACCCCATTTATACGGAGGACTCGATACTAAAAATTGAAAGTCCTTCATCCTCAAAAGTATGAAGACATGTTGAAGCTGTTCATACCTAATGTTTTTGGCTCATTACAACTTGAAATATAGTTATCAAAGTTCTTTATGGTGAAAATAAAACACAAAAAAAAACAAAAAATTAAAAACAAAACAAAAAACATTTATTTTGGGTTTGGTTTATGAATGTACTTTTTGGGATATTTGAGATTTATTTGGGTCAAAATTGGTTAATTTATCTTATACGCTGAAGGCACTGGGGGCACTTTCTGGTATTTAGTACGCAAAATATATGATATCGTCAATTTTATTCAATTTTGTAAGGTCCTAGAAAACATAGAAGAGAAAGATTAACGATCAGTAATACGAAAAGTACGGGGAATCTTAGACTCTTTTGTTCAATTTTTAGAATTTTTTTTTTAAATTATTATTGAGAACAAAATTATTAATTGTTGAATATTATTTGTTTTTAAGAAAAATAATTCCACTACATGAAGACATATTTTCTAAAAAAAGCTCTATGTTTTGAAAATTCCAAGAAAACAAGTTTCCAAACCCATCCTCTAAATTCAGTTTTCTGAAAATTCTCTACAAAAGTGATTCTAAAAACTAAACTAAACAGATTTTCAGCAATAAATAGAGAGGACTCTCTAATTGGGTCAAACCCTCAAAGAGATAAGAATAACTTTAATTTATCTCCAAAGTCCACAGTGCTTAGTTTTCAGTTTAATTTGATACAAGGAGCTATAAGCCAATCAAACTAACGCACAATCCGTACGATCTTAGCCTTTTTGTGGGTACAATCAAGCCTAGGCCCGATATATGTGAAACTGGACATAGGCATATACTCGATAGATCGATCAAGATTAAAATCGGGCACACTGCATATGTTAAAAAAGAGAAAAATAATAATAATACAAGTGGTGATATGAAATGCCACTTCCGCCGATATGGAATTAGGGGGGAGATTTGGAGAAAAAATAAGGCAGATTGACTAAGTATGTATTCATTCCTCTAAGTTTCATCTAGAAAACCGAAGACATCATGGGTGGTCCTGTACCTACGATATGGAAAATTACGTATCAACCCACCCCTCCCGCTAAAATGTTCAAGCCTTCAACCTTGATGGCGATAACCATGTTCCGCAATGTTCGGCCACACGCCATTGAAGGCCATGGAGGCCCCTAGAACCATCAAGCTTAACATTCTGCGACGACTAGTTTC
>VIGQ01000495.1:2500-25000 GCA_009663005.1 Actinidia chinensis | reverse complement strand
TTAGGGCTAGGGTTAGGGTTTTGACCTCAATTTGTTAAGAGAGGAGGTTTACCGAAAATAAATTGAAGGCCCTAATATTATAATATAGGATAACGAGAAAGTGGGGTGTGATGAGATGCAATTGACTTGCATTTAAAACACCAAATTGTTTTCCCTTTACTGGGGATGAACACGGGGTGGGTATTTTGTAGATCTCGCAAAATTCGAACCTGCCTCGTACGGAATGGAGCGGGTTAAAATGACCAATCCTACCCTCTACCGTTAGAGTGAGTTGACCAATTAAAGTGAGACATGACTTAAAAGACAAAATGCAGACCCATTAATCTTCATATTGTCCTTTTATTTCTTGAAAATAAAAAGAAAATTCAACTCATTTAAGTTTGTATTTGGATCAAAAAGATTTGGTGAAAAAAAAAAAAGAAAAATGTAGATGATCACAAGAAACCTGCTTGGAACCTTTCCGGATCCTGATCCTTTTTAGTACATCGAATGTAATAGAGAGGTCCATTACATTAAAACAACGTCGTTTTACATTAAAACTACGTTGTTTCACATAATAAATGTTGATAAAGATCATGATTCACTATTTATTTGATAGATATAGAAAATATTATTTTTTGACAAGCATATTTACAATATTTTTCATACAAAAAATCAACAATGTTGCTACACAATTTATGTTTTTGGATTATTTTAGTTTTTAGTCATTTTTTATTTTTGGGTCATTTTTTTTTTTACATTTTCAGTTTGTGTTGACTCTAAGAATCGAAAATCAAAATTAAAATTATAATTATTATTATATTTTTTGGGCAAAATATCAAAATTCATATTCATCCAAAATTGGACATTTTATTTTTAATTATTTGGACTATCCCCAACAGTATATCTAATTAGAGGTTGACACATGCACATGAGTTTTAAAAAATTTCTTGAAGTCCAAGAAGAAACTTGGGGGAGAGTCATATGCCATTGGACTAATTTCCATTGAACCTTGGCTCCAAATCTCACCAATATACCTGCATATTCCAAAGAACAGAGTGAACAAGCTGAGCTCTTCCTCCAAAAGAAAGCAACTTATTTACCCAACAATGATTTCTGCCCCAAATATTTTCCTTCAATTATAAGTAGTACCTTGTCCCTCATGAGCCAATCTAGAAGAAATAAGGGTGACACCCAGTTATCTAACAGGTAGGGTGCCAATGAGAATTGGTAATGCTTCCCTTAACTCACTAAATCATGTTACTATCAACCCCAGAGAAGAATATAGCACTTTTCTGCATATTGGGTTGCAGCCCAGATAAGGAATAGAATTCATTCAGAGGCCTCCTTTAAACAACAAGAGATTGGGAGTCAGCTCCACACCATCACAAAAAGGTCATGAGCAAAAGCTAGGTGACTTGCAACAAGGCTTGACATTTGGATGATAGGTAAAAGCTCCATTAACAATCTTATTCTTCAAAATAGCAAAAAAAAAAAAGCCCTCCATGACCATTAGGTATCTGCCTCAACCCCCTCTCCCTCTCCCCCTTTGAAAAAAAAACCTGCAACTCACCATTATGACACTGAGAATAGGCGAACGCAGGTTTTAACCCAACCGATAACCTGCATTTGGAACCACAGCAACCAATAAATTGCTTTGGGGGCAAGTGTGACGACTGGCTTCTCCGCCTTCCTAAGGCTTTATCCACTGCATAAAAAAAAGGGTTATCCATCATTATAGTGTTAAATATTGTTTTTTTATGTTCTTTGATTAGTTTATAAGGTGATTTATTTTTATTAACCCTTCCTCTCAGTTTCTCTAATGGAATCAGCTATGGGATTTATTTTGCACCTCGTGAGTTCCCACTCCTCAATAACGAGACTGGCCTCCAGTAGTGCATGGTACGTGTTATCCTCTCATTTATTGTTTTGTTTGAAAATCCTTAATAAATAATAACTTAATAAAGATAGTTCTTCTCCAGCTTGTAAGAATAATACTTAATTGCTTTCATGAGTCCTGGGCTCTTTGATAATTTGATAGTGGCTGTGTGGGTCCACCATTATGTTTATTTTGGTGGCTATTTGCAATGTGACTAAGGATCTTACGGATGCCTGAAACGAGTTTAGATCTCATAAATGATGAAACAGTACTCTTTTGGACCATCCTTTGTTTTTGAGGCCACGTACTTAGAAATGTGTGGGTGGGATTGCTAAGTCCTTGCCTCTAGCATTATTTTATTACGAAGGAATTACCACATAAATGACCTTAGGTCTCATGGCTGCGTTCGGAGTACCAAGGCTTTACAATTGCAACACAAGTGATACCTTTTTTGGCACAATGAATCATTGTCCTTTTACTTGTGCGTTACAGCTAGTTTAAGCCGTTTTTGCACCTAATAATTAATTTTGGCAGTGATATTATGACAATTAGACTGATGTGAGAAGTTTGTTGACATGATTCATTGTCCAAAACTCCAGTACTACTGATCTTTTTCGGAAAACTTGGTGATCTAACAAAAGTTTTGGATTTTCGCTTATTGGTTCTTGCAGCCATACTACTATTATTGTTCACTCTACTGATTTTTTTGGGTAAGTTAAAATTTTCTTTCGAAAAAGACACCACCAACAAGTAACCAACAGGGGCATACCCCTGGATTGCTTGAGAAGGCCTCCTTGGAAAAAGAACGAAAACCAAATCAATCAATAAGAAACACCAACAAAGACAAGATTTACAGCAAGCAACCAAGTTGTTTATAAACCTCACCTATTACCAGAACTATTACATTTCAAAATCCTAGGAGAAATATTCCAACGAAAGCAGAGGGGGGCCAATTCAGTAGAGTGTTTTCCACCAAATCCCAAGAGCTCCCTTACGTCCATCTCACCATCTTTTAACACAGAATTGGGGTCTTTGCCTTATTATAGAAAATACAAGCATTTCGTTTCCCTCCACAATTGATATATGGCTGCAGCAAAAGCTAGTTTATATACTGCAACACTGAAGCATTTCCCAATTCAGGAGGTAGTACCCCTCCTCACCTGGAATCTATCCAACACCCTGGACCAGACTCTCTTCCTGAGAAATATCATCCCAAAAATAGATGTTCATGAGATTCATGTTCTTGATACACAGAAAATACCCCATTATGTTTCCATTTTTGGCAATTCCTGGTCCCAGTTACGTACACTTGCCTCACTACTGCCGAAATTATGCGGTATGGTTGATAAATAGATCTCGTTCATATCTTTTCCCACAGTCAACTTGTCTCTCTTTGCCCCCATAATTTTAGGTACTGGCAGATAAATACATAACTTCTCGGCAACGTAGCCTTTTGGTTATTGAGTCTATCATTGCCTTGCTGACTGGGAGTTGCGGTAAGGCTATCATTAGTTGTTTCCTCAGGTTGCGTTTGTAATTTCATATTTTTTTTTTATCCGCCTCCATCGAATCAAACGGTATGTTAGTTGGTGTTCCCATTCTATTTTTCCGTTAAGTATTCTGTGTTGATATAAATATAATATGTCATGCTCTTGAAGACTTTATTTAGCACTATGCAATTCGTTAGAAAAGCTGAATAGGGGACATAATAAAATAGCCTTTTTGATGTTCTGAGAGGTTCACAATTGTGTTCAGCCTCATTCAAGGTCAAACATTTGAATATACCAACCCGAAAGTTAATGACAGCAAAATGAGAGGTTTTAGAGTCGATTCCAATTGTGTTTCTTCATCAATTAGCTTAATTTTGTACTAATTTAACTTCTTTGGTTTCAGAGTTTTTCCTTATTTAGTGAGAGTTTTACTAGTGGACCAAAGATTTATACTTTTGAGGAGAGAAATTTAAAAATATAAACATTTTAATCAAAATTGGAAAAAAGTCTACTAAAGACAGTACTCAACATATAAGCTAATTTTTGTATCTTCAGCAAAAATTAAACATTCCATGGTTTTGTGTCCAAATTTTGGCAAAATTTCAAATTTTTAGATTCCTCTTCTTAAAAAACAAATTCAGAAAAGCTACAAAATTGGAAAAAAAAATCACTCCGAAAAACAATCGCTCAATTTGAAAATTACCTACCCACAATGGTCTTACGTTCTACTAGTCTGACATCCATCTTACGGGAAAAAGCAACTTTAAATGTCATGCATTGGTGCTTGGACTATATAATATATATAAATACAAAATAAAAATATTTTTGAATTTTTTAAATTATATTATTATCTACAATTAAATTCATTTGAGTTAATTCAATAGCTGAGATTTTCTAATTTTTTTTTTTTGTTTTTCAAAAATAAATTCACTTTCTTTTCTTCTTCTCAAAGGTGTTGATACATATAAATTGTGATTCAATTGCCAAAAAATCTTTAAAGCTTAATATATTTTTTACCCACTGAATCATTTTTTAGTGGAATTCACACAAAAAAATTTTAAATATTTTTTTCTCTTTTATTTCTCCCAAACTAATAACATTTTTTTTTTAAATGATTATACTTTCTAACTTATTTTTTATTTTGTAATAATGTATCTCATCGTATATAAATGTAAAGTATCTCTTATATGAATTTATATCTTATATATTTTTTAGCATATAAAACTCTAACAAGTAACCTAAGAGATGGTTTTTTTTGGGCATAATACCCGTAAGCATAGACAATTACTAGTGTAATTAATGCTGTGAAGCCCATGCCTGAAAATTTATTAGACATCGGAGCTCAGGTGGACAGTAACGGCATGGGTACGACGAATTCATTTGTTTTTGCCAGGGAACCAAGCAGCTCAATTGATGGCAATTTAGCTCTCGTTTAAAGACTTCCAAAACTGGATGGAAGATTTTTGCAGACTAGCTCAATTTTGAGCTAATTTAAGCTGATTTGGTTCAAATTTTTTTCAGATGTTGCAGACTCAGTCCCAGCTCTATTTTGAGCTGATTTAACTGTTTTGGTTTTTAATTTTGTTTTTGTTTTTGGTGAATTTTTTTTACTGATAAAAAATTTGTACTTTTTCTATTCCTTTTTACCGGAGGAATTTGTAAATGTAAAATCTTTATCTAATTTGATAAGAAGTTTGCTAATGATAAAAAAAAATATTTTTACTCGACGAATGAGTTAATTTCTTGTCTTTAGTGGACCTGTTTTTTAAAATAATTAGTTAAAATTTGTACATTTTCAGGGTTCTCTTGTCTAGAGAAATAGAAAAAGTACAAAATTGTGACAAATTCATGAAAAAAACCTATCACTAAAGAAGAAAAAAGTCTATCACTAAAGAAGAAAAAACTTAGAATCCAAAGTAGTTAATTAACTCAAAATCAAAGACTTTTTTTTTTTAGGAACACGAGAACTTGAAATATACAAGCATCAAATTACAATCGAACACAAGCTTCGTCCAATCTCCAATTCACTTTTGGGTTTCGAAACTTGACTAGGAATAACCTCTACTTTGGCTCATAAATTTTTGCTTATTGGCTTGTTGACCTGCCAAAGAGGGGGGCTGATGAACTTTGAAGATGTGTTGGGGATTGGAGAAAAAATAGAAGCTAGTTGTATTTATGAAAGCAACATGTGATTAAGTTATAGAGAGAGAAACCTTGAGGATTCTAGAGTTGGTAACTAGAAAGTTTTCTTAAAATTTAAAATTAAATGGTTCTGATTCACTTGTGGTATGTGAATGCATACATAATCAAATGAATTCGAACTGAACTTTTGTTTTTCAAATTTTTAGAACATAGCAGTGTTGTATGAAAGAGAGGGGATCCCAAATAATTTTTTGGATTTTTGGGGGGCTTCCTTGCTTTCTTTTTTTGTGTTCTCTCCTTCCTTGTGTGATCACCGGGATGATCATTGCTCTATCTTCGTAATTTGAACTAATCATTTTGTAGAGTTTGCAGAGCATATAATCAATGTAATAAATCAAGTTAATCGGATATTAATAGCCATATGTTGAACCACATTTGTCTTATAGTTTACTCTCATAACTATATTTGCCAATCATTTGATTTAAAATAAATATATTTAAGTCCAATGGTGGTAATAACATTCAATCAATTTAATTTTTTATTTTTATAATCTATTCAATGGGCTTACAAGATCAATGATTTAAATCACAAAAATCGACTCAAGTGGGGTCCACCAAATAATAACTACAAACGTGTAGTGACCCAACACCGTGCATGTGGTGTATATTGGCTATCTGATTTTTGCTGCAGTAAATTAGTACTAGTAGATAGCAATAATGCCATCAAGTCGCAAATTATTTGTTGAAGGCAGTCTGGTTTCCATTGATGATCTTGGGTTTGTTCTATTTTGCTTTCCTGTATATTCTGTATATAGAAATTTTATGGTCTCGAATTTTAATAAAAAAATATTCTTTAACTTTAAAAATAGATAATATAGATTTACTTAAATATGACATTCATTTTGAATTCAAAAAACTTTTGCCAAAAAACTTTTGTCAGAAATGATAGAGTCTGAACGGAGAAATATCCTTTTAATTTAAAAAGTACAGATTTACTTGGTTACGTAAATTCACATGCTTGAATGAATTTAAACTATTTATTTTTTATTTTTTAATTTTTTTAATTTTTTGTCAAATGGATGTAGTTTGAAATGGGTACGGAGGAATGGATTCTGGAAGCGAGTTGTCACCTTGGTATTTTGTCACTCACCAGCAGCAGCCACATGTGGAATCTTAATTACTTCCCATAAAAAAACATCCTTTTCTGAATAGGGGCTTCCCTTGTGTCCATGGACTGCACGAGGCTCCTTCCATGGGAGGACTTCTTGGAGAACAAATCTTTAAAAATATTTTCTTCTTGGCCGTGATTTTTTATTTTAATTTTTTTGTGTTGTATTTTATTTTTCAAAAAAAGAGACATTTTTATTAGTGGGTATCGAGAAAAGAAATAGAAAAGCCCTTTATGAAGGCACTTTTATCATTTTGCTAAAATAACGGTAGAAAAAATCTTGATAATACTTTTGGAACAGTAACGAAGGCAGTATATTTTCAAAAATTACAAAGGTTACGTTACCATGACCTGATTGAATTTGTTTGTTACCAAAAAAATCCAAGATTTTTTGCTTTTTTTGTTGACCTTTTTGGCTAAAAAATAAATAAAAAAACATAACAAAAGGAAAAAAAATCAATTCAACTTACTTTTTTACTTCATTATTTAAAAAAAGTTAGCTGAAAAGCCCTGATACAAGTGTAGCCCTTTAACAAAAAGTTAGGCAAACACAATAATCTTGTCCAACCCAAAGACATTACATAATTTATTTCATTATTTTTGGGAGGCAGTCTTCTGAAGTTTTTGATTTTGGACTGCACTTTGTAATTTAAGCATTTTGAATCGCATTTTTTTTTGTTTGGATCATTTTTATAATATAATCGTTTTTTTGTAGATCTTATTGAGAAGTTTATTACGTTTGAAATCACGTGATCGTATGTAAATCAATAATCGATCGAAAAAGACAAAAAAAAAAATTTTAAATTTTTTAGTAAGAAAACACAGGTATAATCTTATGTCATACTCAGTTATTAAGTTATAAAATGATTACCTATCGATATTGATTTTATTTATCAATGTGATTTTTTAGCAATAATAAACTTCTCATGAGATTTACGAATAACAACCGATTTGAATCATAAAAAGATTCAAATACCTTGGACCCGTAAAATGGCAATCCAAATCACAACTTCATAGAAGTTGCCCCCATTCTTGTTCATTATTGAGATGACATTCTTGTGGCCCTTAGATTCCATGCTTAAATTTAGAAATCTCCCCTACATTTTGACAATACCATAATTCGATAGTCGAAATGATGTTAATCCCTGCACATGTGAGTATATATTGTTTTATGTAACGACATAAAATAGTTGTTCAAAACAACTCCAATCCCATATGAAGACTGAAGAGTAAATTACTTGCTACTTGTTACTAAAATGGCACTGATTGTCCTCCAACCATAAATTGGTTGGACCGGTGTAGTCCATATCTTTTTGGGCCTATTTTAATGGATCAACACCATTCAAACTGTGAGTTCATCGTAAAATTTAACACTATAAAAAATTAATTCATAAACTCTCTCATGCAGGAAGTGACACCTTGTCTAACTTATTTTAGTCATAGACCTCTCTTATATCAACCATTATAACATATAACTCTTAGATGGAGTGAGCATAATCTTAACTTTCTCTTAAGTTGCATACACGTCTCATCTTTAATGGGGTTTGTTTTGAATTATATAAATTTGTGTGTCCAGCAACCTCAATAAATAATTAACCTTTTGGACTACCAATGATAAAAAAAGTTTTTCAACGGTCCAAACACACAGAATATGCCATTCTTTTATGGATCATTGGATCGTGGTTTTAGGGTTTAAGATTGTCAGCAAACTTATCTTTGTCTAAGTGGGCTCTTATTGATGACAACAAACTATAAACCCAACACCTTACCTATAATCCTAGGGGCCCTTTGGCTGGTGGATAAGGTGGGGGGATAACTTTTTCCCCCCGGTAATTTTTTTTCCCACGTCGTTTGGCTGCGGATAAGGAGGCGGATTAATTTATGCCTCCGGATATTTTTCCCCAGCAGTGGATAAGGCGGATAATTTTTTGGGTGGCCCTAGACCTTAACTAAAAGTTATCCGGGGGATAAGGGGGTGAGGGATAGAAAAAATATATCGAAAAGAGAAACCAAATGTATATTTTTTATTTACATATATATATATAGAAACAAAATATTTTTTTAATATCTAAATATTTTAATTTTGTTTCTCTCTCTATAAGTTTTTTCCTTATCCCCACCCTTTCCACCCCATTCTATTCTAAAAAATGATCCAAAAATTAAAAGTATCCCCCTTACAAAGTTTATCCCTCTCTAAATTTATCCCCCCCTTTAAACTTAATCCCCTTCCCATCCGCCAGCCAAACGGCCCGCTATGTTCTTATCCGGAATCTTTTTGGCCGTCGAGTCCCTTATTCATCAATTCCATACACAGAGCATTAAACGTATTGGTTGGGCCAGAAGACCACCAATTAAATTTTCTTAGTTGTTTTGATATTTTAAATCTCTATAAATTAATCAAAACAATCGCATTTTCATCAGAATTTTATATTTTTCAATTCTAATGATGATAGAAAACTTAAAATGTAAAAAAAAACTAATTTAAAAAAATGAGAATCATAAATTTTTAGCCAAATTGTAAAAAAAAAATCGTTTGAAAAACAATTCAAAAACCAAGCTTTCGCGTCGGTACCAAGCTTGATCAATCTGATGTGCTAGTATATTAAAATAAATTATCAAATGATTTCTACACTCTAAAGTATTTCTCTGCACTCTAAATTTTTATAAGTAGATTGCAAGAATCAACGCCAGAGGTATTTAATTTCTACACTCCTATTTTGGAGTAACAAAATTCAATTTTTAGAGTAAGAAATTATTTTTCCTAAAAATTATATATCCTACCATCAATTATTAGTTCCACAATCAAATGTGTGTACGTGGTCCTAAAAAAGTCTTCTTTCTGCAGAATATGATATTTTTTTATTTGAGAAATATCACGTTTGGCAATTGGAATAGGGATGTGAGAATTCGAATTTGTTAAAATTGATGATCACAACTTCACCATGAAATTGAATTTATTTTGGTCAAATACGTGAATAATTTGCCAATTTAAATCATTGATCTTTTAGATGTCTTCACAATAAAGTTGTGTAGCAAAAATTAGAATGATTGAGTTTATGAGCGAACCTATCAAGACACAATTTGTTTAGGTTGTGTTATTGGCAAAATTCGTGACAACCGGTTTGTCTTAAGGTAAGTTGGGGAGTTTGGAGTAATCAAGCACAAGTGTTAGAAGATATTTTTCAAGATTTCAAAAAGCTTTCAAAGCATTATTCATGCAAGTTCGTGCGAAGAAAGAAGAAGAAAGACTTGTATGATACATATAGAATTCACACAATTTACAAACTTGATTTTGGCTATCTTACAGAACGATTTCACCAATACTCATTTAGAGGCAAAGTGTATTTCTGAAGTTTCTTTTAACGCATCAAAAATCAACTAAAAGGAATGTCGGAATAAAAACTTATTGCAAACTACTGAGAGTTGACGATCTTCGGGACGTGTCGCGGGACCGTCGAGGGAATTGTCGTGGAAGAAGCGAAGAGTTATCAAATTGCCAACATACTTCGTGGGATCCTCGTAGGATTGCTCACGTGCGCGAGATAGTAGACCTGGTTGTCTAATGTCGAAAAAAAAGACCCAGAACTCTTCCAAGACCTAAGGAGAGCCGCCTAATCATTTAGAACTAGAGAACGTGTTATCATACCTTCCGAAGAGCTCAGAAGAAACAAATCTTAACAAAGCTTCTTCATCAACCAAATTGAAGAAACCGACGAAATCTTTAAAGGAAGTCAGGTGTGAAATTCGTTTTAAGGAGACTGAAGGTGATCAAGTACGAAAAACGGTGAATCGTGAAACGAGCTAGAATCTACACAATATAATATCATGAGTGATAGGTTTTGATTGTAAAAATAAAAATCTTGTAACCGTCTGGAATTTCGGGGTTATAGTACCATGATTTTGTCCGAGAGGAACACTGGTTGTCATCATATTCTAGGGTTTTCACGGTAAAAATCTTGTATTTTCTTGATTGATTGGTTGTTTCTTTTATATCTTAATGTTCAATATTAACTTATAATCAAAATATATTGATTAATATTTTTTTTTTTTTTTTTTTTTTTTTTGTATTTTAGATCTAGATAAATCATAGACACGGGCTAGTTTTTTTTCACATTCGTTCTGAAGATAATTTTATTTATAATGAAACGTTCATGGTTTTGCATTTTACAAATAAATATTTACTTAAATAATCATTCTTAATTTTGTTACAATTTTAATGTAACGTATCTAAAATATGAATATTTTAGATATCAAATTAATAAAGTATGTGACCAGTAATAATCAACTTTACGGTGAAGTTGAGATAGGGCAACTTTAACAGTGCGAATTTTTGTTGTGGATTCCTCACCCAAACCAATAATAGTGGCCACATGTGGCTTAGAGACAAAATGCAGATGCTATAGTCTCATTATTATCCTCTCATTTTCTTTAAAATAAATAAATAAATTAAAGAAAAAGAAGCGAGAGAGAAAAAAATGTAAGAGAAGAAAGAGAGAAAATTTAAAGGTAAATGTTATAATTGTGACTTGTAATTTGACTAAAAGTTTTATTTTGGTCCCTACAGTTCTAATATTAAAACAATTGAGAACTCTATAGTTTTAATTCTGGTTTTAATTTTAGTCCCTCCATCAATATCCGTTAATAATTTGGAGATGAAAAATATCAATTGGAAAAGCAACATGGCATTTAGGGCCAAAGTGAACTTTGATAAAATTTACAAGGACTAATATGGAAAATAACCTACAAAAAAAGGGTCATGTGAGGTGCTACGTGATCACCTCTTTCTCAAATATCGTTATTAACAGGTATTTATTAAAAGACTGACATTGAAATCAATTAAACGAAAATTCGTAATTGCTCAAATTAAAACCCTCTAAGGACCAAAGAAAATTTTGGTCCAAAATACAGTGACAAATGTTTAATTTACCCCAAAATTTCCAATTCATCAAAACTTCCATTTCTTTTCTTGGGTCTAACTGTGGTGTGCTCCTAGCATGGAAAAATGGAAAAATTTTATATAATCTAACTTTTAGCTAATTTTTTTATTACTTTCTTTCTTGCTCCGCAGGATGGACGTCGGGATTGAATTAAAGATTTGATTGAAGAAAAAAACAAAAATTAAAAAATCTAACAATGTAGTTTTAATTTTCTTCTCCCCCCATGAATTTGCCAAGCAACCTCTACCTATAGCATAAAAGTAAATTACCTCATTATAAAAGTGAATACCTACCCTAGAGCTTGTGGACCCCATTTTCTACAAAGGTTCCATATCTATCTTACTAGAATACTTTGCTAATTCTGTTAAAGCATCCAAATTACCTACCTCACTAAATTTGAGTCAAATTTTAATTTAAAATTTATTTATTTTATTTTATTTTTAACATCATCAAAGAATCTCTCTTAAAAAAATAATAAAAAAAAGAGAGATAGGATAGCAAAATAAACATTGACTAGAAATTATAGTCAATTAAATTTGTGGGTTGCGACGAATAGCCTGGTATGGATATTTTAAAAATTTTACTACTAGCTAAACTACTAAAAAAACTATTTAATTAATTTGATGTGATTGTATATAGCCTACATTACATTCTACTAGCTTTGTTTAAAGAGTGCACTTTTCTATAATTTTCGTATTAATAATATTATATAATTTGTTTATGGAATAATCAAAAAAGGGACCAGTGCATTCGTCTATAAATACAGCTCTCTAACTTCTTACATGATTCCACACCATTCCATCCTTAGTATTCCATTCATTTTTCTGAATCCCAGGTATCCTTGGTGTCATTACCCACGATTTGGAAGTCCTTCAACAATCCTCCGTCTAAATGTTTAAGGGCCTCATCCTTATGTCACATCCTTATTCCCAAGGTCAGCCACTTGGTCATTAAGATCGGGGAAACCTTTGAGGTGATGGAGGCTCTGGAACCATCAAGCTTGTGACTTTTTGGCGAAGGCCATATTTTTACCATGATCACATTTTTAGACCGAAACTATTTATTTGGTTGTTCCCGCAAATGTTATTTGTAGGGACTTACTAAGGACGTAACAAAATAGTTGTTTTGGGTCGATTGTCCTTTTATTATATAGACTGAGTTTTCTTTATGAATAATGATTTGTGTCACACCCAAAGTGGGTTGGTGTACAAACCACCTATTTTTGCCCTCTCAAGCAAATAAGTGGGGCCCGCTCTACTTAGGGTTTTTAAAAAAACGTGAAAATCCCTCTATGACGGTTCCCACTTAATTTTGTGAGATGACAAATGGATGTTTCTTGTACACACCCCTTTTAGGTGTGGTACTATCACTACTCGTTCTTTATGAGATAGGACTAATCGGCTTTTTGTTTTGTTGATATGCCGGAAGCCATCACCATTGTGTGAAGAGAGAGTGAATGTCTATCGATAAAGAGAACCTTCCACCTACACTTAGTGTAATTGAAGGTATGCTCTTGATGACACATTTGAATCAATTTCCTATCACATAAAATCGTAGCATCTCCCGATGGAGGATTCCAATTTTCAAGAACCGAAGCATCACAACACCACAGTTAATTGCCAAGCTCAGAGGAGGAAATCAAGGCAGGCAAATCAAGGCTTTCTGAATATTAAGGCCATTGAAACCTGCCTGTTGGAAATCTGATTACGGCTAAACGCTTTTCAAAGTCTACTCTAATTGATTATTATATATATATTATGGCATGCTTTTATGTGACATTAAATAAGTTAAAAGGTGTGACTTTCGATTTTTTTTTTGTTGGTGTTGGTTTTTAAAAAGACGGAACTCCTATGCATATGGTCCTTCATCATCGAAAGTATGAAGACATGTTGAAGCATTTCTCCTAATGTTTGTGCTCATAAAACATGAAAATATAGTTCTATGAGAGTTCTATATGTGCATTTATTTGGGTTTGGTGTAGATTGTAACGTTTTGTGATATTATTGTGGTGTTAGATTTAGTTGGGTTACAAAAATGGGGTGGTTAATTAGTCTTTAATAAAACTTACGGCCACTAGGGCACTTTCTCGTATGTTAGTAACCAAAATATTGATGACATCGTCAAATTAGTGTTAGCCGACTCAGTGCCCAATAACAACACTAGTTACAAGATTAATGAGACGACCTAAACCTAAATGGCGGAATTGGAAGATAAAGTTGATCTCCTTCATCTTTGCACCACCACTCAATCATCGAAAGCAATAAAAACACTAAATGCACAAGCAATGGTCAACTTGAGAGTATGAAAAAAAAAAATTCTCCGAAAAAAAATTTCCCGGATGCTTAGTGTGACAAAATAATTATTTTTACTTTAGAAACGCCCACATCGTAACAGTTGGAAAAATATTTTTTTACGTCCAAACTTAGGCGAGAGATGTGAAACAGGGAGATTTGCATGTACTCGACAAATCAATCAAGATAAAATTCGGCACACTTCATATATTAAAAAAGAAAATAAATAAATAAAATAACACAAGTGAGTGATTGCTTGGAAGGCCTAATTATCCTCTCTCTTCATCATGCACGAGGTGACAATTTGCCTCGACTATATTGCTTTGTGTATTTTAGTACATTGAACGCAATTATCTAAATATATGAACAGTTCGGTTTAATCAGATAAAAGGACTAAACCCAGTGAAATCCTGAGCTTAACCCCAAAGGTTCCCTCTAGAGAAGAGTAATTAATAAAAGATTATAAACGGAGTTCAACTTATTAAACTCATCAAAAAAAAAAATCGGTATCAAGGGATTCATAATTTTAATGTTCCCATAAATTGTTTTGCACGGGTTGTTAGCGAAATGAGCTTAACCCTCAAGGGTTCACTCTAGAGAAAGAGTAATTATAAAAAATATTAATAAAGAGTTCATAATTATAAACTCCATCAAAAAAAATTTTGGTACAAAAAGGTTCATAATTTTTAAGGACCTATAAAGATTTTTTGCGTGGCCTTATGGTCGGAGAGCTAAATGTGAAGTCACACTAATGCTACGAGAGTATTAAACAAATTTCTCCCCTAGGCATATTTGTGAGCAAATAATGTTTGTTAATTTGGGAAAAGCGCCACGTCAAATCGAGTAAGGAGTAAGGATGTGGGAACCCCTACCCCGAAACAGGGGAAATTAGGTGGTTGGTAGACGGCGGCCACTGATGGGGTTGATCGGAGGCCGAAGCAATGCCCAATCGATTTGTTGATTGATGCCAAAGTCCGTATCACATGGCGATTTAAATTATTGTATAACGCACAAGTGAGTTGGGGGTTATTCACAGTTAAGGATTGAAGCTCTGTTTGGGGTTGCGATAGAATCGCTTCCAGCTGTGAAGTTTGGTTTTGGTTGAGGAAAGAACATACGAAATGAAGATAAGAATAGAGATAGAAATGGAGCTAAAATTAAATGCTTCTTCATTTGCTTAGATTACAAAATAGGTTGGTAAATAATGAGGAAACGGGTGACAAAAGAGAATTACTTACTAAACATATTTTCTATTCTCACTTAAAAAGGGTGAGATTTGTAAGAAATACGTAGGAAACAAAAATCATTGGTTGTGAATGTTAATAATGCCAAGATTGTCTTCAAACTACAAATGAAGGGAAAAAAAAAAAAAAATCCCTCTCATATCCCCATTTCACATGGTATTCTTTTTCACTCATCCAAAACCATGATGCAGAGAAGTTTAAAAGTAATTTTTCTTTCTGACCTAGGTGTGGAACTATCAAGGGCTTAATTTGGCTAATTTTCCAGGAGTTCTTGTCCGAATGTGGTCTGAACAAGGTTACCCGCATTTTGCACACAAGAAGGTGGAGAGCATGACAAGGATCATTTAGCAGAGTTGAGCCAAGACATAGGTCATGAGATCGACAAGAAACCACTCAGATTTATCAGTCCACTCCTGAAAAGTGTACATCAACGGAGCGAAAAACAGCCTAAGTGCAGGGGTAGGCGTGTTTTAAAAGTGTTTTAAAAGAGGCAATTTCAAGCATTGCCTTAGGCTGAATTTCTCCGCAACAAACAATGATACCGAATACGAATCTTTTATATTGCGGGACTTGGTATGCCACCAGCCAATGTAAAGGTTTCCCTTTACTTACTCTTCATATATTCAGTGATTCAAAGTATCTGGGACTAATTACTAGAAAATTTGAAGCTCGGAGAGCCAAGATGACTAAATACTACTTGGCATCGCGAAAGCCCTCTTTCACATAAATTCAAAGCAATTTAGAATATTGAGTAAATAAGAGGGCTTAATTCACATGCAGATGCACTGGTAGACTTGGGCATCAGTTTTTGAAAGAAAATTGGTCGAACCATCACAGTTGATTAGCAATCTGTCCTAATAAACACTGAGCTGGGACCCGAGTAGATAGATCAAATTTCAATAATTTTTACAAAACTACCATGAACAACCTGCCAATAATACTCAATTCATGAAATATAGCTTGAATGTAGTTTTTTTTTAAAATATATTGACCATCCTTATTTTTAAAATTATTACCAAGATTTCTTCTGGGAATAATTTTTGTACAAAATTGACAAGATTTCCTAGGCAAATGTTTGGGCTGAGGATAAGTGGGGCGGATAACTTTTTTCCAAGATAATCTTCTTCCCCCCATGGAGGATGGAGGCGGTATTTATGGGCAACCCTCACTCTAGTTAAAAGTTTATCCGGGAGAATAAGGGTGGGGGATAAGGAAGAAAATTATATATAAAGAATAAAATATAAAATATCTTATATAAAAAATTATATATATATATGATCTAATATAAAGATATTCATACATAATATAATAGGATATATAGATATTTATACTATGCTCTATCTCTAATATCTATATGTTTACATTTTTTTCTATATATATATTTTCTTCCTTATCCCCTTCTAAAATTTATCCCCCCTCTAAACTTATCTCTCCATGCTATCTCGCGGCAGCCAAACGACCCCTTATGTTTAGGGCATCCAAGTTTCCTTTCCTTAATTTTCCTCATTAAAAAAATATATTCTATTTTTTAAAAAATAACCATTTATTTATAAATTATTTTTATACTTTTATTTTTATCAAGCAAGTAATATTTTAAAAATAATGATCTAATAATCAAAAAATGGTACTTAAAAATAAACTCTATTATTAATAATATTTTTTTTAAACATAATTTAAATTTTTTACTTGTAAGTGCTCATAATATAAGCATACTTTAAAAAAATAATCTTGTTATTACTTCTTTTAAAAAAGAGAGGTTTATTTATTTTAATTGGATGTATTGAGAAAATAAATTTGAAAACCCTCAACATTAAGGCAATTGGTCCATTTTTCTACAAAAAATAGTCGAGAGTAACTGATAATAGTTGCAAAATCAGCGTGTATTTTCAAAAACTACGGAGGGGGTGACTGTATTTATAAGAAATTTATCCCAAACATTATAACAAATGAAGCAAGAACAATACAAGATCCTGGCCCTAAACTCTTAGGTCCCATAATTTTGCTTGCTTGATTGTTAAAAAGACCACAAAAAGAATAAAAAAAACTTATTACTCTTTAAAAAAACAAAACAAAAAAAGGCCAAGGACAAGGAAATTTCAAAGAATTAAAAAATAAAATCACACATTCAATGTTCGTTCAAATAGAAATAAAAACGACTTTGAAAAAACGGCTAGCAAAATAACGAATGCTATTAAATTGCCCATATTTCGAAAAGTCAATTAAGGAGAGAAAAAAAAAGTTCAGAAAAAAGTAACTAAAAAATAAAAACAAATTTTTTATCAAAAAAATTTTTCATCTTTTTTTTTATTTTTATAAATTATATGATATTTTTAATTTTCGACCTATTCTTTCAAGAAGAACCCAAAAAGTATAGAGAATAGATTTGCTCAAAGAGTAAAAAGAACTCAAAAATCAAGAAAACCAACAAACCATAGCCCAAAACTGGGCCTACTAAGAATTTTATGATTTAATCCTTTAAACTATAGTAAAAACTATGTAAAGAAGTTTGTTGATTTACAAAAGGTCCTTTCACCCAAAATCCCAAAGACTATTGAGCGCGCACAGGTAATAAGTAGTAAATCGCGAGCCTCTTAAGTTGGAGTAATTCCTTCATTGATGGTTTTTTCTTTGAAAAATTAAAGGAAAAATTTCATGTTTAATCGTAAAAAAAATAAAACTCTACAATTTTAATTATAATAAATCAAATTTTATAATTTAATTTGATAACACATTTAAATTATTCGATTATCTCCGTCATACTTACGTAAGGGGCAGTTGGTTTTGGAGAATTCGTTTACTTTATAAATTGGAGTATTAAAATAATAATATTTCTTGTTTTCTGCATATGTGGGTAACTCACCCAACCATTATTAATATTCAACACCGCCCCAGAAAAGAATTATAGCACTTTTTGGATATTGGGTTTGCAGCCCAGATACGGAATAGAAATTCATCTAGGGCATCCTTCTAACAACAAGAAGATTGGGGGAAGTCTGCTCCTAAGCAAACAAGGCGTGAACATTTTTGGATGATAGTAAAAGCGCAATAACAATCTTATTTAAAAATCGCAAAAAAAAAAAAAGGGAAATAATTTTTGCACCCATTTTTTTGTCTTATTATTGAGTGTAATTTGGCAATTTATTTTGGTACTTCTTTTTTTAACCAATACAGTTCATAATAAGGACACAAAATAGAGGGTGCATTTGTTAAAAAAAGGCATGCCAAAAATCATTTTTCCCAAAAAAAAAAGGCTTCCATCAACCATTAGGAATGCAAAATCCATTTTCCCAAAAATCATTTTGTTGATATGCAGGAAGCCATCACAAGTGTGTGAAGAACGAGAGTGATCTATCGATAAAGAGAAACTTCATCTACAGCTACACTGTAATTGAAGGTGATGCTCTGATGGACAATTTGAATCAATTTCCTATCACATTAAAATCGGAGGCATCTCCCGAGGAGGATCATTTGCAGAACCGAGGCAGATACAACACCAAAGGTAATTGCCAGGTCCTCAGAGGAGGAAATCAAGGCAGGCAAAGCAAAGGCTTCGAAATATTGCAGCCATTGAAACCTATCTGTTGGCAAATCCTGATTATGCTAACAAACGCTTGCAAAGTCCTACTCTATAATTGATATATATTTATATTCACGGCGTGCTTTTATGTGAAATCAAATAAGTTAAAGGTGTGACTTGCGATTTTTCTTTTTTGTTGTTATTGATTTTTAATAAAAAAGGACTTATGCATATGGTCCTTCATCATCCCCAAAGTATAAGACATGTTGGAGCAATTATCCTAATGTTTGCTCATTAAAACATGAAAATATAGTGTTATATAGAGTTCTATAATGTTGCATTTATTTTGGGTTTGATTTATGAATTGTAAACGTTTGTGATATTTATTGTGGTGTTTTAAGATTTATTTGGGTACAAAAATGGGTAATTTTAGTCTTCATAAACTTCACGGCACTAGGGCACTTTCTAGTATTTAGTAACCAAAATATGCTGACACGATCGTCAAGGAATTTAGTTAGCCGACTCAGTTCTAATAACAACACTAGTTACAAGATTAATGCAGACTACTAATTTACCTAAACTGGCTAACTGGAAGATAAAGTTTGGTTTTCATATTCATTCTTTTTGTACCACCTCATCATCGAGCAACTAAATGCACAAGCAATGTCACACTTTGAAGTATGAAAAAAAGATTTGCTCCCATGCTAATGGTGATAAAATAATTATTTTTTTTAATTTTAGAAACGCCACTCGTGAAGTTGGGCAAAATAATTTTTTTACAGTCAGGCTTAGTTCCGATATATGTGGAACAGGGGATGCATGTTACCGACAAATAATCAAGAAAAATTGGCACACTCATATATTAAATAAAAGAATACATAAATAACACAAGTGATTGCTATGAAGGCCTAATTATCCATCGCTCTCCCACTCATGCACAAGCACGAGGTGACAACTTTGCCTCACTGATACTTGTTTTTCATGTACATGAACTCAATTTATCCCAATTATATTAACGTTTCGGTTTAATCTATATAAAAAGGACTAACCCTATGAAGATCCCTGAGCGTAAACCCTAACCCTCAGGTTCACTCTAGAGAATGAGTAATTCATAAAAATATTAATAAAGAGTTCATAATTATAAACTCCATCCAAAACAAAAAAAAATTGGTATCACAGGTTTCATAAATTTTTTAAGACCCTATAAACTGTTTTTGCGCGGCCTTGTTGGTCGGAAGAGCTAAATGTGAAGTCACACGAATGCTAACGGGGGGTAGCTAAGGGGCGGGACAAAGGAAGGGTGACAGAGTTTGAGGAAGCTGGAGGGAGTGAGGGGCCGAAGAAGAGAGTGAGGGAGTGAGGAGTTAAACGGAATAAGGAGTCGCCTAAAGGGAGGACAAATTAAAAAAGTAGTAACTCGGGGGGAAAGAGTAATTAAAAATTTCTTCCCATATGCAAATATTGTGACCAATAATTTGTTTGTATTTGGGGAAATGTCATGTCAAGTCGAGTACGGAGTTGTGGGACCCGCCTACCCCTAACAAGGAATTAAGGTGGTAGACGCGGCCACTGAATTGGTTGATCAGAGGCCGAGCACTGGCCCAATGATTTGTTGATTGATGCCAAGTCCTAATCACATGGCATAATTAATTTGTAATAACCAACAATGATTGGGGGTTTATTCACAGTTAAGGATTGAAGCTCCTTTTGGTGTTTGAGATAGAATCGCTCTTCCAGCTGTGAGGTTTTGTGAGAAATGAATAAGAAAATGGAGATAAGATGGAGATAATTAATGCGCTCTCATTTGCTTAGATTACAAAATAGGTGGTAATTATGAAAAGGGTGACACAGAGAAATGACTTACTAACCATATTCTGTTTCTCACTACAAAGGGTGAGATTTGATAAGAAATTGTAGGAAACAAAAATCATTGGTTGTGAATTGGTTAATCAATGCCAATATTGTCTATCAAACTACAAATTGAAGTGAAATATCCCTCTCATAATCCCTATTCACATGGTTTTCTTTTTTCATCATCCAAACATTATACAGAGAAGTTACAATTAATTTTTTTATTTTCTTCTGACCTAGTTGTGGAACTATCAAGGGCTAAATTTTGGCTAATTTCCTCTGAGTTTTGTTGTCCCGAACTGTAATTCCCGACAAAGGTTATCTCGTTTTGCACATACGAAAGGTGAGAGCACACAAGAATCATTAGCTGAGTTGAGCCAGTACCAGAGGGTCATGAGATTCGCCAGGAACTACCGTGATTGATCATCCACTTCCTTGAAAAATGTCGTCGACAGAGGGAAAAACGCCTAGTTCAGGAGCAGGCATTGTTTTTAAAGTTTAAAAGGGCAATTTCCAGCACTGCCGAGCTGAATTTTCCGACCAAACAATGAGACCGAATACAAAACTTTTATTGCGGAACTTTAGGTATGTCCCAGCAAGGTAAAGGTTCCTTGCTTCTATTTTCAGTGATTTCAAAGTTGCCTTGTGAACTAATTACTATAAAGAAATTTGAAATCGAGAGCCAAGTTACCCTAAATACTGGCAATCGCAAAGCCCTCCTCACCATAATTCAAAGCACTTTAAGATTGAGTAAGTAAGAGAGGGACTTAAATTCGCATGCAGATGCACTGACAGACTTGGCATCCGTTTTGGAAAGAAAAACTAGTCTAACCATCACAGTTGATTAGCAATCTATCGTAATAAACCTGAGCTGTGACCGAGTTAGATAGATCCAATTTCATAATTTTTTACGCCATGACAACCTGCCAATACCTCTCAATTCATGAATATATGCATGAAAATGTAAGAATTACAATACATCATTCCAACTATAGCAATACCCAATGGCTAACAAAATAGTGATTAATGGAGAATCTTACAAAAAAATCTTCAATTAGACTCTCTCCTCTCCTTTTGGATGAAATCCCTCAAAAGTTTTTTGAAAATTTTTCAACCTTCTAAGCTGTCTAGGTCTTTCTTTGGCACAAGGAGGAGAGAATAAACTAATAAAAGATTCTCTCTCTCTCCCTCTCTATCTCACATGACATTTTGGAATGTACTCTTGCAGGATGAACCTAACATGCAGTAACCGAAATGTCACGTAGACCAAATTCATTTCAGGCTGTTAACTTAAGAAATTGCAGTAAAGACCCATAAAATATACTTTCAAAATATTAAAATGCCCCCACATAATTTTATATATGCATGCAAGGGTATGGTTCTTACAAACTTTTTTATCTGTATTGTGATCAACCTAATGGCAGATGTGTCATTGGGAAATGATTTAGAAGCATTGTTATCATCATTCAATAATAACACATCACACCCTTGATCACAAACAAAGCTCATACCAAAATGGTAGTGCACCTCACGTTTAGTACCAATCACTCTAAGGTTAACGAGTACATTAGAATTTTTCTCTAAGGCCAACTAAATAATTTCGCGAAACAAACCCTTTTCCTCTCTCTCCTTTCCTCAATGCATTGTTTGAAAACGTAAACTATTTCAAAAACAGTCAAATAGGTACCCTAGAATTTGATTACTTTTTTCGTCCATGTATCCACGATACTTTCCCAAAAAGAAAACAAACATGCAAGTACCGGGTGATTTATCTTAAAATAATTGTACTGCTGGCATTACCTAAAGCCAACATCTAGGGCCAGTAGCCAGTAGTGAAAACTTTGCTCGAATACAAAGTTAAATACTTTTATAATTGGAGTTACCCTTAAGGTTTCTTCATCCACTTCAAATTGTGGATACTGGTAACAACTAAGGGGTAAATTTCACTGACTTTTTCCGCGGACCTTTCATGTAGTTTTTTAAGTAGTATTGACATCCCTTAT
>VIGQ01000669.1:45000-57500 GCA_009663005.1 Actinidia chinensis | reverse complement strand
TTATTTGCGCATTCAGGTAGATTAGTTAAACATCTTTTTTGGCTAATTTAGCTAATAAAAATTTACAAAACTTACCAGTCTTAGCTGAAAACCAATCTCAAATTAACTTTTTTTATATTTCCTGGTCAAAAAATGATTAGGAAATGTTAAGTTCTATCTACTTTTTTTTATTGCTTTCCCTATTTAAAGAGATTGATAGTTTTTTTTTTTAAAGAGTAAATAGTAAAGTAGTAGTATAAAAAGAGGGGGTGGCAACTTAAATTTCGTGTCGTTTGATGCGGATGATTCTAAATGGTGGTTCTTCTTTTTCGTGATGGGTCAGAGAACCTGTCTTTATTCCAATTGTGGTTGCTGGGGGTGATGTTCAAAAGTTGGCGCCGAATGGGCCATGAAGGCGCCCGCCTCTGAAAAATAGTTAAAATA
Organism: Actinidia chinensis; assembly: GCA_009663005.1. Taxonomy (NCBI): domain Eukaryota; kingdom Viridiplantae; phylum Streptophyta; class Magnoliopsida; order Ericales; family Actinidiaceae; genus Actinidia; species Actinidia chinensis. The sequence continues at coordinate 57,077 of VIGQ01000669.1, read as the reverse complement.
CACAACCAACTACTCTTTTAACTCAAAGTCCGTTCCATGGGGCTGCCTGCCTTGACTTGACAGGAGTGTGGAACACGACTTATTGTATTGTAGTCTATACTTTCTAGAGAAATAGCAATACCATTAGGGGAAATGCTACGTGCACATAAAATGCACCCATGAGAGAGAAAGACACAACAAGAAATGACATTGGTGTGGGGTCCACCCTTATGTGTGGGACCCACTTTGTTGGTGTCTTTCTTTCTCATGGGGTGGATTTTATGTGCACAATAGTTGTGAACGTAGCATTTCCCATACCATTAATATGGCGTGACAGACATGACATTACCTCATTTGTTCAACTTTCCTTTCGTCTCGGGTGTTTTTTCAACTCTACTGTTGATGAGAGGTTTGTCATTTTAAAAGTTAAAGGAAATATAATGACCGATCCGGAGGTTTTTACTTTAATACCAACCTCTTCTCTCATGTCTGAATCTGAAAATTCCACTAGCTCCATAAGGTTTAGATTTACATAACAGTTCACCCAATAGGTTGATGATGTGGACCACCAAGTTTACAAAAAAATCCAACATGAAACCTGGTTGGGACCTCTCTCTCTCCCTTCGTTTTTTTGTTCTTCTGCTTGTTGTCATAGAGAGATTGGGGTTTGTGTATTAACATAGGAGATATGTTTTTGGGTTGTTTTGATTGTTGGCTTGGGGCTTGATTTGGTTTTGTTAACAGTTGTGTGTGCACAGACAAGAAAGAGAGAGAGGAGAGAGAAACAAAGTGATGGTGGTGATGATGACGCTGCGCGGTGATTGGCTGTGCTGGTCATGTTCGGTAGGTGCTGGAGTTTTTTTTTTGGTACTCTTTGATTAGGGTTGTGGACTGGGCGCGACGTAGGGTTGGGGAGAGATTATGAGGCAATTTAGTTTTGAGTTTTGCATATGTGATTGCTTGTGTGGTCCGGTGAGGATGATTTCAACCACGGCGGTAAACTCTTCCTCCTGGCTGAATAAGCCACAACAGACACCCCATAAACCTTGACCAATTTTAAAGAGTTGTGTTTTATGGTAATAAAACTAATAAAACCTAACGCACCTAACGCCACTTCTGCTTCCCCATTTCCCTTGTTATTTGATTACCATTTTTTTTAACCAACCAAAAGTCAAACGCTAGATTTCTTCCCCTGTCACAATTTTTGATCCGATCAAAACAAATCCACCCATCTTTGCCTTCAATCCCGATTGCAAAAAGCGAACCAGTGTCGGTCTGCAACACTAGTTCACGAAAAGAGGAAAACCAAGCATCCTGGGAAGACGAAGAAAGAGGATGGTTATGTTAAGGTGAGTGCACAGCTTTGGTCATATTTCACGTGAATAGTTAAGTTGATATTGGGGGTTTTCACAACAGCATAATTTAGACAACTCTAATAGGGGAGGTTAAGGTGAATTCCGAAACAACAGGGCAGTTTCTGTAGTTATCACATATCTCCAGGGGAGGATAACTTAATTGCATAAAAAAGTCAAAACTTTGTGCGAAACCTTCGAGCTGGTAGTCTTTCTTGGTAGGGTGTAATAAACAGTGTATGTGTGTATGTGTATTTGATAGGTAATATAGAGATGAGGATTGAGGAATTACTTTCTTTTTTTTTTTTTTGAATGGAGTGAATAAGCCCGAGCTATCATTGCGTCAGCTCAGCTCAATTTAGAAACAAAACCCATCTCCCACTCAAAACATCTTAAGGTCTCTCTCTCTCCTCTCTCTATCTCTCTATCTCTCTTAATGGATGAGTATGGGGGTTTAATTTGATTCTTAGTTGTATTATGCTGAAGGAATTTCATGTTCTCTGTCTTTGAAAGTAGTAATTTTGATTTCTCTCTTCAGTCGCTGCATTTTGAGTTTTGATATTGTTCAATTCTGGTTAGAAGCTTTGTTTTGGAACAGCAATTATATTAGGAAAGTTCATCTTTGTTCGATAAAAACTATTATTCTTGATTGGACGCCCAGAAACGGATAGTAAACCAAACAAAAATCTAGAAATGGACATTTTTTGTGGATATTGAAGAATCCATTCTGGTACCTCTCATTTTTTTGGAATTGATGTTAAATATTTAGTGTTTTTGTTTTTGTATTTTTTTGCCCATGATTTAAGACATTGGGAAGTATGACGGAAAGATCAGATGATTTTAGAATCCTTTCTGATTTATAGAGTTTGTATTGCTGTAGGGCAACTGTTGTGTATCAATTGGATTTGGATACTTGTTTGTTCTGCCAATTGTAAATATGCAAACAAATGAACCGACACACACGCGGAAACTAGCACGGACTCAATTTTTAAGCCATACATTTCTCATAAGTGTTCTATTCTAAAAACGAATATTCCTTATTGAATTTGGAGGATATACTTCAGGGATGTTAAGAAATTATATGGTTTGTTGCAGTGGAATTGTGCATGGGCATTTCAGGCCAGGCCACACGCCCTCCACCTCCGCGTATAGTGGCCCGGGGGTCCGGAAATCACAGCTTCGAGATAAAACCGGAGGGAGGAAGCATTGGCTAAAGGAGAAAGAACGGGTGTCCCAAAAAAAACGGCCAAATACAAGATCATCTTCTCTCATGCATTGGCCCGGCAGACACGACGAAGCAATTTGGTTAAAACGGTACTTCAAGAATCGAGTCAAACAAAATTCAATCGCGTTTTCATTAAGGTGGATGGTTTTTTGAAAGTTGTATCAAGATGTTTCAGGTGGAGTCTTCAGGAATTAGCGAAGGAAACAGGGGTTGCATCTTTGTGCTGTTTGAAGACCGGAATGGGCAAATGATCCGCTCAAAGCGCACAAATGCAAAGCTTAGCTCTCGAAATAGAAAGACCTAGGGGATAAGTTGGAACTGACCAAGTTTATGTGAGGGTATTTCAATGGGGAAAACAGTTATGGGGTTGCTGCTTTGAAGTATCTTCCTCACCGGTAATATGCGCCGAATTCACTCTCTACGATTGTGGGGATAAATTTGTAGTTTTTTTTTAGATTCATGCCACATAACTCAAACAAATAATATCAAGAAATTATGTGAGCAAGCGGCAACAAATAAAGAAAGACTTTAAGGAGAGAAGAAAACCAGTACGTGTAACAAAAACCTGCATGTTGTTATTGCAAGAACATCACTTGCCAGTTTGGTCAATCTTTCCGAAATTAATTTGCAGCCGAGATTTGGTATTCTAGACATTCTCACACGTGGAGTACTTCAAACATTCCCAGTATTTTCAGTGGTGATGCAATTTGATTAGAACGTAGCCCAAGAGTTCTTCACAAAAATTCCGTGAAATTGTAGTGACCCAAGTAGAATACTGGCCCAATAACTTGAATAAAGAAATAAAACACATGACCCAAAATGCTTAAGCCAAAGTTACCAAGTAATAGTCCAATTGAATCAAATGTATACCAGATGTGAAGTCCCCTTTGCTTTGCCCAAGTCTTCCACTAGATGGCAATAGGTGTTAGCTACCGTAAGGGACAAGAACAACCCATAATCTGCGCAAGTTAATTCCCCGGGGCCCACACTTCTCAGAGCCTCTTCCTCTAACGTCACTCAAACAGAGCCCTGCCATTGGACATGATTTCTCTATCCCATCTTTAACGACCAAGTAGAATATGGCCAATAACTTGAACTGAATCTAATGGCATGGCCCCAAATGCGTAAAGCCAAGTACTAATAGTAGCCCACTTGAATCTTATATACCACACGTAATTGCGCTTATCCCACCGATCGGGATGGGTAATCAAAAAAGGGATTGAAAAGTCTAGATGGTACATTAGCAATAACCGACAATAGCTGTGGAAATTAGCTGAGAAAGCAGTTGGCGACGGATGGTGCATGGAAAAAAAGAATTGGAAATCTTCTGAATAAGCCGCGTATGGATAAGCTTCGTAGGCGAGGGAGTGCAGGGGGTGGAGGAAACTACTGAACAACTAGAAGTAGAGACCATCCAACTAACTAGCTCGCTGGATTATCAGTAGACAATGATACCATCAGAAAACCACGAGATGTATGAACCACACCAATTGCCTCCCCCGGTAAATTCTGCTTGTGACAATTTTAGGTAAAGGGTTATCCCTGCAGACCTTTACAGAGTTAGAGATTGGAATTCTAGGTTTGTAGAAAAATTTGAATTTATAGTAAATGGTTTTGATGAGGCACTAATATTTTCATAGATTCTTTTACATATTTTGTAGTTAACGAGGAAGTTGTGGATACCCAAGGAGTGGGCTATGAAAATCTCACAAAACCAATCCGTATACAATCAAAATTGGAGAAGTAGAGACTAGATAAATAATGTATTAAAATATAAAAAAGCTGAATCAGGTAACTAAATTCTGAAGCTTATAAAACTGAAGAAGTTAATAAAGGCTGCAAAATAAAAAAACCAAGCAATGTTTTCAGGGCAATTTTGGAATTGAAAAGACCGTTACAGAGCTCCAAAGAAGTGAACACCGTGCATCATCTCCTTATGTTACTCAAATTGATCTGGACTGCGCATGCTTTTACGTTTTTGCTATTTTAAGGGTAGCTGTTGCATCCCAGGCATGTATGCCTTTCGGGGTGTCCTTGCCTTTGGGGTTATTCTGATTAATAATTTTACGTTTTGCTTATTTTTAATGGTGGCTGTTGAATACACGCATGTCGCCTTAGGGTTGTTCTTTGGGTTGTTCTGAAACATATTATCTACTTAAAAGTGAAAGAGGGGAAAAAGAAGAAAAAAACAAAGCTAAAACAAGAACAAAAGTTGCAATTGAAATTTAATTGTTCAACAACCCTTTGGAAGAGGTCACTACTGCAGTTTTCACCAAAGTTTTCTCTTCTAGTTGTACGAGTACAAGTGATTTTGTGAGGACTAAACAGGCTGTTAAGATCTCAATTTCCTTTCTTTTTTTTTTTTTTGTGGTGTGTGGCTGGACAGATTAGCTGGAAGCAGCGCTAAATTGCTACGGTTGTGAAACTCTGGTGGCAGGTTTTCAGGAGGGAAGAATCTCATAAAGATCCCTTCTAGCAGTCTATTCAAGACTTATGGGCACTTCGGTGTTTGCGCATTACGCCCCTTGGCTTACGTTACTGGTGGAACAATAAGAAGTGGTTTCCTTCGTCTACTGTTGTGTTTGGAAAGCTCAATTTTTCCCGACAAAGTTATTGCTCCATGATTCAGCGGCGATGAGACGACAAAGTGGTACTAACTTCTTGTTCTATAATTAAGAGCACAAATACGTAATGGGTTATGATTCGATGGACACATGAGATTACACGTAAACTAGAATGTAGGATGTCGGTTTACACGGGGATATGTCATTAGTGATTGAAGTTTGATTTTCTCTGTTCTAAATAAAGTATCATTCAATGTGTTTTGATTTAATATTTTGAGAAATAAAGTGCCATAATTATGGTTTATTTAAACGATACCTAATATAATAGTTTAAAAGGTTATCACGCGAAAGTTTAACTTTTGTTTTTCCCTATGAAGTATAGATATTTGATATCGGGATACAATACACACTCATGACAGCGGCATATAGTGTGCTTTGGTATAACATTATCACAATCCATGTTACATTCACCACACCGATCGTACCAAAAAAAAAAATCAAAAATGTTCTTTACCACAAAAAAGTGTATCATTTACCATAATGTGAGTAACACAATATTTTTACAAGACAGTAACCCGTAAAAATTCACCACATCGATCCATAAACATACAATTAAATTGATCATAACATTCCCACACGATTAATATTTTATAGTACACGGTGTTGTACTATAGATTTGCTTTGATATATGGATATATAGGTGAATTAACAATACATCATTTCGAAAATGAAAGATAATTACTTAAATTCATTTTTTTATTCTAACAAATACTCCATATTATGGTTCAAGTCGTTCGACTAGTTCTTTAAGGATCATTGAGTATCTGAGGGAGATCGGTATCCGCTATTTGTATCATACGGATAGGACTTGTGTTTAGAAGCATTCGTGATCATAGGTCTATAATTAGAATAAGGATCCAAGGCCCTTTGGTGGCTATTGCACTTTATACTTGAGCAAGTTCAGGATTTCGTACATTTACGTTAGAAAGCCAGTTGTGGTAATTGGACATTAAAATTTTCAACTTTTGATCAAGGCGAAAAATGTGCACGTTCAAGATTATTACTGGTCGGAATAAATTACTTGTTGGATTTACCAGGAAGATGCAAAGCAACAAGGGAATTCGAGTCATCCACAGGGATTGATACTCGGATTTTTGGGACGTGGAGTTGGGAATTGAGCCTATGGATCTTGAGAATCCTTTCGTTAACAATGAAGGTTCACATTTGTGGTGCAGGGTAAGGAGTGCTTGTTCCTCTTTGTGCAACGCACATTCGGAGGCTTCCATGCTCGCTACCATGAGGTCCACGATGGCGGCATGTTTCATTGCAAATGGAATGAGGAAACTATCTTTTTAAAACACTCTTACTTGGGGAGGTTAGAAGTAGCCTGTGTATACCACTTGCCCCATCCTCTCTCAGCAATGATGATAGTTGCCTTATTACGACTTTCTCTGACAACATTGGGCATCTTGTCGTGATAGAGAAGTTGTAGTGGCGTGTAGTTGACACTGTATTGATGCCATGAGATTGCGGATTTTATATTAATTGTCACTAATAATGTGGAGATCCATACTATTTGCAATAGTTCGTGAGTTTTTATCTGAATGTTTTGGTGAGTTCGGAATTGAATCGTATGAATCTGACATACCGTTTCCTTACGGTGATGAAGGTTCCAGATCATATTGGCAGGTGGATAAAGAGGCTTTATGTCAGTACGGTTGAGAAATTACATGAATGAATACGCAAGGCAGCAGTTTGCTGCATTTATGGCGTAAATAACAGTTAATAGCAGCTATAAGGGCTGCAGTTTATAACCATACTCACCCTCGTGAATATGCTTGCTGGCAGAGTGTATTTGGTAATTGCCGATTCTGCCGTCCTTATTTCCTGTATGTATTCATCGCACGTATTGGAAATGGGAGGGCATATAGAGAAGAAAATATTTCCTATTCCTGAGTATTTTCTGAGGAGAGAGAGACAAACTTGAGTTTTTTTCCAGTGCTATGGAGGTGTCCTGTTAGTTCGTGTTCAGGTGTTTATCCTCGAGGCAGTGGTATCTAATTAAATAGGCTGGTAAAACTTTGTTAGGTGATTTCTCACACGTCACATGGCGGATATTACTTTCCTATTTATAAATTATCTTGGTGTAAACTCAATAAACAGATAGTTCAAAAATAATTTGGTATAAAATGAACAGAACGAGCTGTAAGAAAATATATTGAAATACTAGTAGTGTAACAATTACCAGTTTAATGCAACAACAAAAATACGAAAGATCGATGTGGCTGTGTTCAACCACCATCGCTTAAGACAGATTTTGCCTCGATCGGTGCTGCGAGGTTAATGGCGTACGTCTCCTAAGATAAAACGATCGATATCTCCAGAGGCAGCACACACGTGAAGCCTAGCGAAATGGTTGTGGATGAACTTTTCTTGAAGGATGGAAAATAGGCAGCGAATGACAGAGGTAAAAGGGCAAAATAGCACCAAAAAAAATTCAAGTACTAGAAATTGAGGGAGAGACGGTTTTTAGGCAATTTGGTGGCTATTCGGAGAGAAGAAAACAACCAACCGAAAGGCTTATTCGTTGTGACATTCAAAGAAAGCCTCTGTTCATCCGAAGGGGGAACGAATAGACCCTGTCGGGGAAAAACGCGAACCAAACGCAATGTTCAGGTTTAAAAGTATTACTGAAACTTAATTAATAAAAAATTAAATAAAAAGTTTCCCTCAAAATATAGATTGGCAGAAAAGCCCAATCAACCCCCGACGCCCGCGACCACGGCCCAGAATGGGGGGGCGGCGCTCTCGCGCGCGTGTGTGGTTGATTTGGGCCACCCCAATAGTTCATTAGTTTGGCAAATCAATTCATAAATCCTCCCTTTCAAAAACAGGGTACCCCGGGGCCCACCCAAGGTGAAGGGATCTTTATAGCAATACTTTTTTCGACTTTTTCAATGTGGGCTTAACTACATAGCATATACCAAAGGCTCACTGGAGTAATTTTATCACATAAAATAATAGTTTTGTTAACCAAATACACAATCGTAATTCACCACATAGAAATAATTTTTTGCCGCTTGGACCCACAATAAAATAATAGTAGGTCTACTTTAATTAGCCCAAAGTTGGCTAAAAAACCATGTTTTAACAAACCATTTCAAACCATCCCCACATGATGAAATTGGTGGATGTGGAGATCGATATCCACAGGATGTACAATAGAGAGAGTACAAATAGGAAATATCCTGCATCAAGTAAGGTGGTAACTTTCGGCTTGAACCTTTCTAGTGAAAGGGACTATCGGGATTACTAGCTAATTAATGGCCGTGGTGATGCTTAAATCAACCATTGTTGTAAGCCAAGACAATAGAATTCACACAAAATAATCTCCAGCGACAACCTAGTGGCTCACGGTTGTGTTCATTTTGGCTTTGAACAACTCTTGGTATTCACGAAGACACTTTAGATGTAATTAGCCTGATCAATTCTCAAAGAAAGAAGAAACGGCCCCACTTCATTCTTCACATAAGGTGATTCTTATTATGAGTATCCTTCATATATTTACTCCTCTGGTGCAAAGACATATAATCATTTAAAAGCATTGCTTACCCTGGGTCTACTGACATTTTACAAACACATGTTTGCAGATATCACTATCTCATCATGGATGGGAAGGAGCTAAAACTCCCAAGTGATTTCCATAATCAATGAATCGACGCAAACTTTAGTTGTCCCTGTGACCTAGTTCTGGTGATTTTCCAATCAGCATAGTTAAGGTTACCCATTATGATGACTCTTATTAATAGGTTTTCAACCCCATTCCCCTCAATGAAACTAACACTTGCTCTCTGGCTAGCCCGTTTTTTGTTAACGGACCCACAATATTATCCTTAGACATTTCACAGATTTATGGATATAATCACTTGGGCAAATATTTAACGGTGTTTTATGTTACGACGAATACTTACCGTTATAAATATGACTTTGTGCTTGCCCATGCTCAAGTATGAATTTATTGCAGGAGGACATAGGCACATGTTTAGGCCTACATCGGAATATCTTCTAAAAATTGTTCGAAGCCATTTTGCTTTCCACTTAGCTTATCTAAAGTTAATAAATTCTGATTCATTGTGGACCTAGCGATGACAGTTTGTGTGGATGTTTCCAAGAAAAAGAGCATAAAACAGCCCACAAAGAAAAGAATATACCTAATTGTGGAGTGAATTCGAGTCTTTTCGTATCTGGTATCCATGTTTGGCATCACAGTATCCCTCAAAGTACTCTGCGTCGAACTCTGTATAATACAATTCATCGGTATAGGAGTAGAGTATATTTTAAATATCTCAGAACTCTAATCAGGACGGGTCTAGTTAAATTTTCCCTGGATTTGATGGGAATCACTTCTCCTAACTTACTCACTGCATATGCTATATCAGAACGAGTACAGTTTATACGATACATCAAGCTTCACTGATTTGGGATACCTTTTAACTGTGAAATACTTTACCTTTATCTTAGATAAATGTTATTTGGATCTTACAGGAGTTTAGAAATTCGGTCATCACCTTTATGAATTTTTCACTAAAATCTTCTTCAATATAATGAGATGAGATAAGGCATAAACCGTCAGTGTTCTAGAATTTTTTATTTCTTAAAATGACATATGACCTTACTCCCATATCTTTTCATACAAGCCTTTTTGCCTTAAACATTTTTTGGTAGATTTAATCATTTGAAAATACTACCAAGGATAAGCATATCATCAACATAAATACAAATGAGTAACATAACATTATCTTGTTCTTGACATAGACACACTTGTAACATTCGTTTATCTTAAACCCATTTGACCATCATTACATTTCAAATTTTTTATGCCCCATGCTGTGGTGCTTGCTTTAAACCATACAAGGATTTAACTAATCTTACACACTTTATTATCTTCCCTGGAATTCACAACCCTTCAGGTTGTTCCGTGATATTTCTTCATTAATATCACCATTCAAGATGCCATTTTGACATTCATTTAGTGTCATCTCAAGATTCTACCAAAGCACAATAGTATTAACATTCGAATGGATGTTATCCTTGTAACAGGGGAATAAGTATCAAATAATCAAAAGACCTTCCTTTTGTCTATATCTTTAACAACTAGCTGGTTGCTTTGTAATTATCAATTGATTCATCATGCTTTCAACTTTTCTTGAATATCCATTTATATTCAAGGAGCTACAAAACCTGGGGCAGAAGATCCACTAGTTTCCAGTATGATTTTGTAGAAATTTTTTTAATATTCCATTTCACTATTTTACTTGCCTCTTTTCACAAAGATACTTCAGAAGAAGACATGCATCTTTAAAGTTTTGAGCTTTAATTTTTAACAAATAAGTCAGAAAATCTGGACATAAGACTTTTCAACTCTAGCGCGTGTACTCCGTTATTTAGGTCTTCTCTTCTTCTTCTTTATCCACTTGATTTCGATACTCTTACAGAGTGTCAAAAGATCTTTAGAGTATTAAACTCTTTCTCTTATAAGGAAATACACTTAAAAATGAGGCATCCTAGATCAATAATAGATTGATTGATATAATAATTTTAGATTATTCAATCAAAAATCGATAAGCACTACATTATTTGCAAACCGAGGATACACAGTCAACGGTTGTTGTCCAACTTACTCATGTAAGGAGTAGGAACCGCCCACTTTTGCTAGACATCCTGCACAACTTTTCACGTATTGGTAAGAAGGTATTCTCCTTTCCATAATTCATAAGGCATCTTTCAGTTTCTTATGGGGAACTTATTCAAAATATAATTTGCAGACAGATGATTTCCTCCCACAAGTTCTGAGGTTAACTGTGACTAATAACATAGTATTTAACATTATTTCAATGTTCTATTCTTTGTTAAGCAATTCATTTTTGCTGTGAGAAAGGGCGCAGTGGTTTGATGTATAATGCCATATTTTTTACAGAATCACTAAAAGGTGCATTCATATTCACCACCCAAGGTCACTTATTTACAACTTTAATCGTTTTACTAAGTTGATTTCAACTTCATTCTGTAAACTTAAAAATGCGTTCCAAAACAATATCTATAACTATCATCAAAAAAATAAATAAAATACTTTTTTCTACTCTAGTTTGTAAAATTTTTAAATCACAAGTGTTAGAATGATTAAATCTATATGTAGTTCTGAATTCTATTAATAGAATGAAACAAGGAATGCATTTAATCAATTTTGCTTCAACACATGTTCGCATTTATGATTTTAGATTCCACGTCAAATTTAGGTACTATCTCTAATGTTAAACCATTTCTACGTCAAGCATCATATTAACATGTCCGAGTCTACGTGCAATGTAAATGAGAATACTCAAACATCAAAATAAGCAGAGGAGATTGTGTTATTATTAATAGCAAAATCTGGTTACAATGGTCATTGACATTCATCTTAAAGAGCCCTTCGTCAGATATCCTTTCCCCCACATACCATCCCACTCTTGGTGAGTTGAGTACAAACTTGTCAGACCAAAGAAAGCCTAAAAATATTCTTATTCAACAAATTAACTAAACTAAATTCTTTTGGAATATCTGGACATGCACACACATTGTTGAGAGTGAATTCCTTTCCAGAAGTCATCTTAAAGAAAACCTTTCCCTGTCCTTCAACTTTGGACGTTGACGAATTCCCCATGTAGATTTATTCCCGTTAGCCACCACATAATGTAGTAACATCATCTTGTCCGAGCTATATGGCGTGTAGCGTCCAATATTCCCCACCACTCTAGTATTCTGACCAATTGGCTTCTGAAACCACTATAGATTAGGTTTATTTCGGCACACCATTGAAAAGTTGTTCCCTTTCAGTTATATTTGCTTGGCAACTTTTCTTATTAGACTCCCTATTGGTCTTTACGCTTCTAAGCGACAATCGACTGCCGATGTCCCACA
>VIGQ01000669.1:27500-40000 GCA_009663005.1 Actinidia chinensis | reverse complement strand
GGCCTAACATATATGATTCTGAGTGTGAAGATCACCAGAATATTTGACGGACTTGCACTGTCTCAGATACACTATATTGATAAAATTCTAAAAATTTTCAATAAAGTCTGATAACAAATATTGCAAGGGCTCCTATAGATGTAAATCTCCACTTACCCAAAAAATGGGGAAAATGCGTATCTCAGTTGGAGTATTCTTGTATAATTGAGAGTTTAATGTACTTAATGAGTTGTATAAGGCCTGACATAGCCTACTTAGTAAGCAGATTGAGTAGGTGCACGAGTAATCCAAGAACTGATCACTGAAAAGAGATAGTAAGGTTACTACGTTATTTAAGATATAATCATGATCTTGTACTGCATACATTAGATATCCAGCAGTATTAGAAGGGTATTACGATGCAAACTAGATATCAGACATGAATGTATATGTTTCAGCTTGATGGTGAACGTGTTTTAGAAATCTTTCAAATAGATGTGCATTGCAACATGATCTACAATGGAATCAGAGTTTATTACTCTAGATAAGGTGACTAAAGATGCCTAGTGGTTACATCCGTTTTGGAGGATATTCCAAGATGGTCGAAACTTGTGTCTGTGATTACCTTCCATTGCGATAGTCATCTGTGATTAGACAACTGCTCTCAAGTGGAATTGTCGGCTATGACTATGTGAGGTCAAATGACAATATTGCGGATCTACTTACAAAGGTTATCCTGAGAATTAGTTGATCAAGTATCAAAAATAATGAGTTTAAAACCTATGAAAGAGAAAGGTATCGTAAAAGAAAATCAAATCTAGTTGACTGGAGATCCCAAGATCTAGATTCAATGAAAAACTATAATTGCATATATTTAAGATAATCACTGTAGAGTTTAAAAACTCATACCTGTTCCTATAATGCACAGTGATTGTGGATAAGGTTAAATATTAGCTTTTAATAACTCTTTGCGCTGGTGAGCCAGGATGGGTATATTGAAATATTCATGAAAATAAGTCACCTATGTGAGTATGAAGTGGGGCTGCTTCTTTGAGAATTAAGGTAAAATTCTTGAGAAAAAACTTGCAGAATTAGAAAAAGTATTCACCAGGCAAAAACAGACAAAACAATGAGAATGAACTGTGTTATGTGTGACGTTTATTGTCTCAATTTACACTAGTTAGTCACGGCACAGTTCTAGCGGGCTCGCCCACTAGTCTGCTAGTAAATTCGATAGGTTCTCACAAGGGAATTTGTTAAGGGAAAAAAACTACATATCTTATGCAAAAATTATTCATTGTCTCTTTCTCGGGTCAGCGTCGTACTCTACATCAGTTTGCCTACCAATTTCATTCGTGGAGGATTGCAGAAAATTATTATGCATGAAAAATAAAGCAGTAGTTTTTGGCTGCAATTTTATACTATAAATAACAATTAATAGCAGCTATAAGGGCTACAGTTTTATAACCATAATCAACCTAGTGAATATGATTGATGGTAGTAGTTTTATTGGGTTAATTGCAGAATTTTTGCAGTCCATTCTTTTCCTTTATATATCATCTTCATGTATTGGAAGAGATATAGTATACAGAGCAGAAAATATTTTTATTCCTGAGTTATTTTCTTGAGAAAGAGATAGACACTGAGTCTTTTTGCCAAGGCTGCTACGGAGGTGTTCTTGTGATTCGCGGTTCAGCTGTTTTATCCTGAGAGAAAGACATCGACAAAATTCTACAACACCCTCGGTAGGTAACAAATCTTTCTTAAAGAGATTGTGTTTGCAGGGCATTAATACTATTTGTATCTCATTCTTAATACATTTTTTGTACATATAGTTTTAGTTTAATTGTATAGTTCATTTGTTTTAAATAAAAATCGTTATTTGAAATTTTGTGTTCGCTGTAATTTTCCCAACAATGACTTTACTAGGTCTCTCTCTCCTTCTCCTGTGCTTTTGAATTAAAATGTTCAACTTAATTGGATGGTAGTAGAGGTGGAGTGTAGTGGTGCTATGTTGAAGGTAGATGAATGATGGTGGTGGTTTGGTGGAGGTAGATGGGTTTTGGTGGCAATGGTGGTAGTGGTGGCAGTGGCAGTAGTGTTAGTGGAATGACGGTGGTAATGATGGTATTGTAGTTTGCGGTGCTGGTGGTGCTGGTGGACGATAGTGGTATTGTTATTTAGTAAAAATGTGCATGAACAGGAAATGTATGATGCATGGGAGGAAAAAAAAAAGACGGGATGAATCCAAGGAGGAGGTAGAGGGGGCGATCACACCCCAAAAATTAAAAGGACTCTCATATTATATTAACAATTTAATCTTTTCTTTATAAATTAATATCGTAGGGTAGGACATTAATAAAGAGTGCGTAAAACAAAACCGATAAGATTTGAGTTACACGTAAGAATAACCTAAGTGGATCGGATTTAGGGTAGATGACTCTGACCAACAAACCAGACCTGTTTCCATCTAGAGGGATAAAAAATGAATTTGTGCAATCAAAGAAAGTATACCTTGTTGGTCAATTCTGTATTGGTAGACACTTAAATTATCAGTTAAACAATGCACTTATTGCTATTATCATCATTTATGTATTGTACTCTATTGTTCTCATTCCCACTTTGGTATACATCACTTAAACAATTAAAAACACAATCTCTCAAATCGTTCTCTGAAAATGAAATAATGACTCTGAAATGGATTATTGATTGATTTAAGCTATTGATGATTTTCCAAGTTGTGTGCAAACTCGTGAAATCAATTTTCCAAGCCACATGGTTTTGATGTTAACTTGTTCCTAAGCTTCAAAAGTAATTCAACTACCATTCTTTGCTACTTTGCAATTAGCAGTCATCACCTATAAATAACAAATGAACCAAGCTCAAACTTTTTGATAAAGTTTGCAAGTTGTGGTCCACTTTCAACTTACATTAATAATTTGAATAATTCATTTTGCAAAATTCGTCAAGAAAATTTTCTATACAAAAACTTAAGTTGATTGGATATTGATAATCAAATAATCATATCACTTTTTTTAGGATAACAAATATAACTTTCATTATAAACCGCTTTTTTTTTAAGACAAATGCGTTTCAATCACGTACCTATAAATCTTCAATCAATCTCATATTTTTCTTGAATGATCTTCTTAATGTGCATTGCAAATGAACGTTTCAAATTATTGAGATAAGTTTAGGATAAGACTATATTTGGCTAACTTTTCTCTTTGAACTTAATAGAAACCTGGTCCATAATAATAATGCTAGATGCACGTATCCTGACTATAATTGCAAACATAAATGCTTGAGGGGTGACCCAACTCACTACCTCATGGGCCCCAATTTAACAAACATGAGTTTTAGGATAAGGCCTCCTCGCCGATAGCGTTTTCTCTCTCTCTCAAATCGCTTGCTTGGAGAGACGAAGCTTAGTTGGGTGCGAAGTCGATCTTTGAATTCAAAAAAAAAAACCAATGGAGGGTTTAGCAACTGACAGCACGTCTGTAGACTTGGAACAGATGGAAGAACAAATTAGAGAATTAATGAGAGTGGTAACTACCATGATGTTTGCACATATTACTGAAAAATGGGCGAATATTATCTCATTTTTATTAGTTGAAATATGTTGGATCTATTTTGCTATTCAAGTGAGTTTCACATGTTTTTAACCAATGAGGAGGTAATATTCACCAATTGTGACATAATTGCACTCCTAGTTGACCTAAGGCTTCAATGCGCAGCGCTGGGAACCTGACCCTACCGAGCTCATCGGTCCGATGGGGAATGATGTGGCAGTAGATGGGCTCGTATGCTAACAGATCCACAACCTTCTTGGAGGCTCGCTTATTGTTCAAATTTTGGATCTCGGCTTTACATTGCTCGGTCCTTTTATTGAACAGCTCGTTGAAATCTATTATACCAACCGCGAAGTAAGAATTAGAACAAGTATTTTTCAAAATATACAAGGGCGTTAAATGAAAAGTATCTTTTAGAAAATTAAAAGTGAACTTACTGTCAGGGATGCAGTCGTTATGCCTGGGGAAATAATAGAGACCATCCCTAGCTCAGAATTCCTAGTTTTTTGAAACCCAGACAAACTCGTTAGATACACGTCTTTGTTCGGGCCATCGTTAAGCAGCCTCGTCTGAGGCTGACGAGGATTCATAAGCCGGAGGTAATGGATACCTTTGAGCAAATAGGTGTCCGACTCCCTCTTCGGGCACACCACAGTGTACACATGCAATAGATCTAAGTCGTTAAAGGGGAGCTCTTGCTGGCGCATCAGTGTGTTCACCGCGAGCATGGTCTGGACAAAGTTCAACAACACCTGCATGACGGTGAGGCGACAAAACGCCATCACTTCTTTCAGCATCAGGCTTATGGGAAACCAAAGCCTAGATTGGTGGATCAACCAAATATGAACTAGGATTTGTTCCTCATTGCCCTCAACCAGATTAGCATCCTCATTAGGACCATACCGTTCTATCTGGACATCATTAGGTATGCCGTGATCGACCCTAAATTTGTCCAAGGCAACGTCATTGTGCACCAATAGCTGAGCTCGGTTCAACTCCATATTCTGAAAAATAAAACATAAGGTAAAAACGAGCTCAGCTAGGCTGTCATGATTAGCTTTTTTGGAGTAGAGTTAGTCGAGCTCTCTGTGTTGAGCCCGAGTTCTGCCGCCCACGAGGTTAATCCATGCTTTTCTAAGGACAACTCCAGACCTTTCTCCTGCCTTGAACCATCTCGGTAGCAGAAGAGCCCGATGGGGCAAAACCCTAGACCAAAATCAAAATGAAAGCTTGGACCCATTCCATCAGGGGAAACAGGTTAGAAGCAACTCAAACCACAGAGAAGCTTAAAACCAGAACAATGGCAGATGGGCCAGAACCAGGGACACATGACAAGCCCTAACGAAAATGACAAAACAAGTCAAAAACAATCCTCGAGATGCCAAAATACAAACTCAAGCAAAATCAGAATGAAATAAAAGTATACATCTATCAATACGTGTGAAATGGCAAAGAAATTACGTATGAAAATCTCTAAAAGAAAACTCATAGAATCGGCCAAAGGAGACTTGGGAGGCAACAATCCAATCGATAGAAGAATTGAAATGTTTGCCAAAACGGAATCGGACGGAAAACGACAGTTGCACAGAGGTAGACGACAACAGTTCACGGCCCAAGCTTTGTCTCTCTAGAATTGCCCTTAGAGGTTAGGGTGAAACAGTGACAGGGAAGACAGACAGACTTGTATAGAAAGCTAAAAAGGCTGGAAAGTGCCCTAAACACACCTTTAAGGTAAGTCATTCGTCGGGTAAGACCTATCCCAAAATTAGCGAGAGGCGAACACGTGGCAGTCCCCTCACCGCGCGTTCACTCCAAACAAACCCTAAAGGTAGGTGGGCACTCCAACACCCATGCCTAGACACAGCTCGCAGGCTAATCAAACTTTGACGCGTGGCTCAATAGTACTACAGATCCAAACAGGAGGAACACAACTATTAGGCATTAGCGTGCCGACAGAGTTATAACTCCAAACCTCGGACACATCCAGCTCATATGACCTTGGCAAGCATTGATCCAACTCATGCAAACTGAGGTGCAATTGTAAGGGGATAAAATACACAACTACAATTTTTCGACCTTGTCTAGGGTAGACACGGCCGCTAGGTTATCACTACGAAGCAAGCTCGGTGGGGGGGGGTCGGTCCCAGGCGTGGCGCTTATCCTAGAACATTGTCGGACATTAATATTGTCCGAGCTAAGGCAAACATCCCCTCCAAGTTGTCGCTCTATAACAAGCTTGGTAGGGTAATCGCGCCAAAAATTGACTCTTCCTGACCACTCTGTGTGTGTCTAACTGATTGTGGCAATCCCAGGCATATGAGGCGGACAAAAGGTACCCCTTTACTTTCGTGCCTTCGCGACTGGCCTCTATTTGACTGTCCTCCTCTAACCACTTCTTTCTCCTTCATCTCCTCAGCCTCCCCTCGCTTCTCTCCTCTCTCTCCTCGTACTGTTCTTCCCTTCTGGATCGAGTTTCAGTGGCCGAACTCACTAACTTAACCGTCGGATAGCTATTTTTTGAAAATAGTTCCGGTGACCGAACTCACTATTTCTGTGTCACAGTAAGACCACTCGACTATGTGAACTGTCCTTAGCCCCTTCAACAACCACTAGATCACCATAGGTGTCTATCCTTGTTTTTTTTTCCTTTCACTTCACAACACTGCACCCCACACGATCCTATTTATTTTAAACAAAATCCTCAACGACTTTTTTGACAACTATATTATTATGTTAGGCAAAACTCATTATTTATTTTAGAAACGTAAATATCAGTTGTGTTATTTCTAGGATTTGAGATGGAAGTTGAGGTTGTATTAGTGCTAGTTGGCTAGTGACACTAAAAACACTTCATTAGTTGTGTTGTGTTAAGAAATACATTAAATATAATATTAAATTATTATCTACACATTAATCAAGGTAAAAAGAAATTGTTTATTTTTTTGGGCGTTGGTAGAAAATTAATATTCTAATGAATAGAGCCCATTTCATATTTGATAAGATGCAAGGGGAAAATCATCTCCATTGCTTGTGCTAAGTATCCACATGGGTAAAAGTTGACTCCATTAATCTAGCGAATTCATATTAACACACCCACTAACACACGCACTAAGCTTCAAAAGTAATTCAACTACCTCTCTTTTTCTACTTTACCACTAGCAATCACCACCTACAAACAAAAGCAAAATAACAACAATCATATATATGTAATAACCCCAAATAAAGTTTCAAGCATTGAATTTGTTACAGGAAGAGAGGAGTGAATAAGAGGCTTTGTAATATACCCAAAACAAAGTTTTCAAGCTTGGGATTTGTTAAGGGAAGAGGAAATAAGCTTTGCTAGTGTCATTCATCAAACTTACCCAAGTTCACCAAATCTGCTGGACAACCTTGTGAATTGGTTCACCAACCTTCACTGGTTCGAAATCTTGTTACAACCACCTTAAAAATAACAATAAAAAAAGAATAAAGAGGAGAAGAGTTCCACTTTAAAAGGGGAAAGACCTCTAATTTGGCTTAAATTAAAGAAATCTACCTCCAATTTTCACATAAAACTTTTAATAATATCCATCCTACGTTTTTTCATTCGTAGGTAATATTTATATACAAGTAAAATAACAACCCTTACCCCACTACTTACAAAATAAACACTATTTTGTTATCCCACTACCCCAAAACCCTTCAAGATAACTTCAAAACCCACCCACTAACTAATTAATTCTTAATTAATACTAAATCAGTTTAAAAAAATATTGATATGCAACATTCCTGCCCCCTTAAAATCAACCTTGCCCTCAAGGTTGAAATACATAAACAAATACATCAATAATCCACCAAGATCCCAAATTTTAAAAATAAAACCTATAAACATAGAAGATACTTCTTTTTCCAATATTCTTGCACATGGAGAAATATTTCGCTTCACGATTCAAAACAACAACCAGGTCAAGAAAAATTAGTTGATTGAAATAAGAATTGACAACCTTGATTTCCTTGTCTTCATAAATACAAAGTCATTTTTTTTAAGAGTTGATTTTGCCATGCATTCGAGCAGCTTTTCATTTGATTCAAAACTTGCACCTTTAATCATCTTGGTGAACTCATTTTGAGATTTGTTGAACCGCTCATATTCATAACGGATAGCCTGGTACCGCTTGTTATGAACTATCTTGAATATAAAAATAAAAATAGAATTTAGGGGAAAAGATACTCACTTCGAGATCTAATTGGCTCAATTCGAGATGAACTGATGACCTCTTATGCTTCATAGTAGAAGACTTCTAAAAACATTCATCCACACTATCTTTTATTCATAAATGTTATATATATATACAAGAAAATATTAACTCGGGATCCTAAAAGATTGGATAACTTTCTTATTCCATTGCCCCACTACTTCTACCACTAACTAATATTTAATAATTAATAAAATAAATGCAAAATATTTTCATAAAATATAAATATGTAGCATTCAACCTTGCCCTCAAGGTTCAAATACATAAATATTACAAATCGCTAGGATCCCAAATTTTAAAAGTAAAACCTATAATCACGAAAGCAACTTCTTTTGTGAACATGAGAATGAAACTGACACAACCAATGTTCTTAAACATGAAGAAACATTTACTTCCCACACCCCCCGTTCAAAACACAGAAAACCGAGTGTAGAAAATTCCCTGTTGAAAATAAGTTTGCAACCTCACTTTTCTTATCTTCGTAAAATACAAAATCAATTTTTGTAAGAGTTGATTTTGCCTTGCATTCGAGCAACTTCTCCTCTTATTTAAAACTTGCACCTTTGCTCATCCTGGTGAATTCATTTCGACTTTCATTGAATCGCTTGCAAATCTCCATCATCTTCTCAACAATTGTCTTTATTGTTGAAAAGTTAAATGGTTGAAGCTGAGTTTGAACCTAATTTTATGGGTTGGGTCCCGGTTATCGACATTATTGAACCTTTGGTGGAATGGATTCCTCCTTCGCGATTAGATAACCGTAGTATTTTATTTGCTCAAAACAGTAAAAGGTGAATGAAAGAGAAAATGTTCACCAAAGTGGATCATTGATTATGAAAAAATGTGTAAGTCCCACATCGAATAAATATGAGATTTTTAAAGAGTTAATATACTCCAAGCTAAACATTAACAAAATAAATACTTAGATCACCAAGAGGGAGTATGTACAAGTGGTTACAAATGGTACCTTAACTTTCATGTGCACGTGCACCACGAGCCGGTCCGTGTGGGCGATGGCTCTATAGAGGCGCACTTGCACTTTTTAATCCTGTAGTTTTTAATTCCAGCAATAAACTCCTTGTATTTTCTAATTACAAATTAAACCCCCATGTAATTTCTAATTAAGATTAACCTCCCATTTTATTCATATTCACTGAAAGTCAAGACCTTTCATTTTGATAACAACAACCATTATCACCATAAGAGGAAGTTTATTGGCTTGGTAGTGGGGCTGTTACAATGGCCTTCAAGGTGGAATAAATTCGTTGCTTTTCATCAGCCATTGAAATCCTCATAAATACTCAACATCCCTTACAAGTTCAAAGCACACACAAAAAATCTGAGAGTTTCATCATTAAAAAAAAAAAAGAGAGTTTTTAGCATTTTGCATTGGAGTCATGTGTGAGAGAGTGACACTACTTTCTGGTTTCGCCTGAGCCACAGAAATTGTGCTAAACTTTTTGTGAGCGAGATCGTAGCATCCTGGGAGAACAACGCCTACAGCCGTAAAAACACCATGACGGGGCGAATTCTGTCTTCAGGATGATAGTTTGAACGCTGGCCGTCGTCAGCCGTTTGGTTATTTTTTCCTGTTTATTTTTAATAAGTTTCTGTCTATCTGTAATTTTATTTTTCCACTTATAATTCAGCATTTTACTGAATATTTTTAACAATTATTTCTTATAATCTTGCCCTTAAATCCACAATCTCGTGGTAAAAACCCATGCCGGAATCGACAGTTCTATACACTGTTATGAATCCTCCCTTTGAAAATAACAATAAAAATGGAATAAGAGAAAAAGAGTCTCACTTCGAGGGGGAAAAGATCTCGATATTCATATACAAGTAAAATAACAATTCATTACTTACAAAATAGGCACTACTTTATCCCACTACCCAAACCCTTCAAGTTAACTACAAAACCTACATACTAACTAATTAATTCCTAATTAATACTAAAATAAATTCTAATTAACAAAAATATACCGTATATTCTAATTAAAATTATTTATTTTTGTTAAAAAAACTAAGAGAACATGATCTCCACGACGAACACGTTAGCCAAGAAAACCCTTTGAAAACTAAGGAGTAAGAAAAAAAAATTCAAAAAAATATACCGTCTAAATAAATGTATCTTGATATTATAATTCATAAAACCTAATTATTCTAATTTTTACCACACATCGTTATTGTAACGACACCTAAAAGATTAACGAATTGGGTTATTTATTATACACGCATTTGGCAAGAAATATTATACATTCATTTGGCAAGAAATAAACAATTCACAGTGAAATTGAGATCATCAATTTTAACCCGTCCAAATTCACTTTGAGTTGGGATATGACATACAAGAGATAAGGGCCCCATAATATTTTATGGGGGTATTTGTGATAGCTTTTATGAGTATATTTTAGATTTATAATTTTCAAAAGTTGATTTTTCTAAAGTTGGGTTAGAGAAGCTTTGGAGCAGTGTTATTAATTATTTCTTATTAAATAATAAAGTGCAAAATGGACTACTTTACAAGAAAAAAATATTTTCATCTTTTATAGCAAACACTACACGGAATGAAAATAATAACTTTTTAAAAATGACTATTTATTTTTAAATGAGCTATTAAATAACTTGTATCAACTTTTGGAAACTAGTTTTATGAAAAACCTAACCATATTCATCATTAAGGCCCAATTTGAACTCTCTTTTTAAACTATTTTAGTGACTTTATTTTTTAATTTGTTCGTCAATCTTGTATACTGTCAGGTTTCTTTTGACGAAAAGAATTCAAAAACGGAAACTTACGTAATTGATTTGCACCCATGGTACAACTACCTCGCACACAGGCAAAATGGTAACGAATGTAGTGTTGGTTTGGGGGTTCCTGGATCTTTATCCGGGTAATAGGTCTGGTGTTCCACGTTTCGTTTTTTGGCAGAGTAAATTGCATATTCGTTCCTATATTTATAGAATTCATGAATCAATCCCAAAAAATTGCCAATTCAAGCTAAATTTTTGAAAAATTCGCAAATTTGCGAATCTGATCCGTGAGCGGTACGGGTCAGCCACGAGTTGTGTGACCTAGGTTTACCTCTCTGTCATAAGAAAATATGCAAAGCATCTGTTTGTGATTTTGAATTAAACTACAATTGTTAAATTTTCCACCAAACTAACCAAAGTTTAAAAAACTTTTTCAACCCTCATTAAATATAGTGCTAAGTTTATTTTACGCCAAACAAAAAATAAAGGGAAAATTATGGGAAAAAAACACCAGGATTTAAACCCAATTATGTAATTTTAATTCGGTAACAATTTAAATAATTCATTAATTTTCGTCTAACTAGGCTTAAAAGAACTAGTTGATTCTTGCCCAAAATATAAGGAAACGATTTCGTATAGTGCTACCCTCGTTTAAAATCCTAATCGAAATAATAACAAAAAATAATCTTGCAATAATCCAACGCCGTGAGATACTACTAAATTTTAGCATTCAATAGTAACAAAAAAAAGTTATAGCAAATATACTTCTACAAAAGTATATTGATATTCATACATAAAGAATTTTTTTGTAAACACATTTTTAGAAGAATTAGTGAATATTCTCCTATATATGGTGGGCATTTAAGTTGGGTGTAGATCTATCTCGCAAATAGTTCATAATTTTTTAATATTTATAAACAAAAAGTAAATATTTTTTATGGGGTAGCCAACACCCTCCTTTCAGATAAAATATATTTACTTATTAAATCATCCAATAAAAAAGCACAACTCATCACGCCATCGAGTCACACTCCAACGACTTTTTCAGCGAACTTTCCGGCGACGACTTTTCTAGCGGATTTTTCGGCAAACCTCTGACAATTTTTTCGATAAACTTTTTCAGTGATAAATTTCACTATTTTAGTATTTTGAGAGTATAAAATGTATAGTGAAATTTATCTATGGAACAAATAGTGAAATTTATATCTAAAACCACTGACAACTTTTTCAGCGAACTTTTTCAGATAAATTTCACTGCTTTAGTATTCTGAGAGTAGAAATGGATAGTTTATCTATGGAACCAACATTAAAGTACTTGGAAAAAAATCATGGGAGTCGTCGGATGCTGGTCGAAACGTGGCTACCGGCCATCGGTAGTAGTTGTCGGAAAGGGTAGAGATGGTAGGGGTGTAATGAGAAATAAGAAGGGGCGGAGATCAAAAAAGAATTTTGATTTTTAATTTTTGTAATACGGATCAAATGAGTTAGAAATGGTCCATGAACTTTAGAGTGAACCTCCCTTTTATTAAACATCCAACATAGATAATAAAAAAAAAAATCCCAATTATCTTATGAGTAATAAGACTTATAGTATTTTTAGCACACAAACAACTAATTCAACAATCAAATTCAAACTCCGTTTTGAAATTAGAGCCCTGATTTCAGAAAAACTAAGCCCAACGGAAAATCCGTCCGGTGTGAGTAGTGGCCGTGCTTCGGTGAGAGAGAGATTCGGTGTGAGCATGAGAGATGCTTAGGTCGGAGAGAAAGTCCTAATCGGACTTGGGAATATGTTTTGTTAAATAGAATTAAAATATCATATAAGTTGAAGTTAAAAACTTAAAAATACTAATATCGGATTAGCAAAGTCTTTCATAGCCTTAAAAGAAATTATAAATTAATTTATTATAGTTGTATTATTTTTTCTTCTTTTCACTGTGATCATATTTTCACT
>VIGQ01000669.1:12500-15000 GCA_009663005.1 Actinidia chinensis | reverse complement strand
TACTTTATAGATTATTTATAGATTTTGGGTTTTTTACTAAAAAATATATAAAAATTTGATCAAATGGCGAAAAAAGTTCACTAAAAATAAAAAATACATAAAAATCAAAATGGCTAAAAAACTCAAAATAAAGTTAACTGAAACAAAATCTTTGTTTAACATTTTAGGGTTATAGGTTTAGTATGCGTAGTTTGAGTTGTCGCAAGAGAAGAGGGTGTTTGTCTGTTGAGAAATGTTACATTACACATTGCTTGCACTTATTATATGATTGAGATTGTGTCACGTTATCATATCTTTTATCAGTTAAAACGTTTATTTTGTAGGTTAATTAAATTAAAATATAATTTAATCACAATTCTCATAAAAATTATTTTAACTTCCCTAACATAACACAATTGTCATAAATAAAAAATATTTATATCCATAAGAATTTATCAAACAACCAATAAAATTCATAACTAATTCATTCATAACAAAAAAATCTCATAACAATAGCCAAAAAAAAAATCATAATCAAACGAATGCAATTCATAACCAAACTATTACAATTCTTAAAAGCATTTGGATTCACTTTAATTGGTGGCCTCCAAGCAATTAATTCTTTGAAATGGACTAATTCATTGTTTGAAGTCACATTAATTCATAATAATCGCAGTAACCATTCATAATCAAACTAATAAACTTCATAAAAGTAACTTTAATTGTTGGGTTACACGACAATTAATGCTTTTAAGTGAACTAATTCATTATTTGAAGTCACACTAGTTCAGAATAATGACCATAATTATTTATTATCAAACAAAATAAATTCATAATCAAACCACAATATATCATAAAGGAACCGACACATATTCTAATATGGACATCACTTCTAGATTAAAATATAATTTAATCACAAATCATTATAAAATTATTTTTTTATTCATAACATAGCCACAAATTTTCATAAAATTTTTATGATTATATCCATAAGTATTCATAACAAAATCATAACAAAATCATAAAAATTACAAAACATACTAATAGAATTCCTAACAAATTCATTCATAATAATACATCTCATCACAATGGCCACAAAAATTCAT
Source organism: Actinidia chinensis (assembly GCA_009663005.1). Classification (NCBI taxonomy): domain Eukaryota; kingdom Viridiplantae; phylum Streptophyta; class Magnoliopsida; order Ericales; family Actinidiaceae; genus Actinidia; species Actinidia chinensis. The sequence continues at coordinate 13,915 of VIGQ01000669.1, read as the reverse complement.
AACTAAATTAATACGACTTACAAATGTAAGTTTAACCTACTATTCAAGTTATCATTATTAACTATTAATTATTTAAAAATTTAAAGTAAAAAAATTTCATCTAATAACTATTAAATAAAATTATATCATACACCCCAAATAAGGAAAGTGTATTATAGCTTTTCTGATGTTTGATTAGAAGAAATATTGTTGGAAACTTTTGACCATAAAATTAAAATCATCCCAGGGCATGTTTGGGTGTACTGTGTACAAGTACTAGTGGGACGGCTAGTGACTACAACTGCACGTGCTTATAAGCAAACAACTACATGTGCTCCACGCGTGGTGCGTGTGTGTGCGTGTGTGCTCATAAAAAAATAGACAAATTACACGGATCTCTCCTGAGTCCTGAGGTTGCAAGTGAATACACAAATTACTCTTGACGTTTAAAAAATTACAATGATCTCTCCTGAGATTTGAAACTTGTAACAGATTCTCCTATTTTACACCGATCACCCCTGAGGTTATGAGTTAATACACAAAGTACCCCTGACAAAGTTATATTTTTTTGAAAAATGATTTTGATTTGACGTCAGGGGTACTTTGTGTATTAACCTGGAACCTTAGGGATAGTCAGTGCAAAATAGAGGAATCTGTTACAAGTTTCAAACCTCAGGGGAGGTCATTGTAATTTTTTAAATGTCAGGGATACTTTGTGTATTAACCTGAAACCTCAAGAGAGATCAATGTAATTTACCTTAAAAAATTTAATCGTTTGGCAAGTTTTCACTCCAAATAAACTGACTAGGTCAGAATAATAATACTAACTCATGCGGTCGCTCAGCTTAAATTTGGCAATGACACAAGATATTTGAGCAACACCCAATAGCCCAATCACTTAAACAAAAAGACCCAATTATAAGTGATTTTAAACAGGTCTCGTTTAGACAGTTGATTGAGAATTTAGACAAGTGCTAAGTGGCGAGACTCTGCCAATAGCAATTATGATGCCAATAGAGAAAATAATTGATGAATTAAATAATTCAAGTAGTAATATTTAATTATTATTGATTGGTAAAGAATCAATCTCTTTCGCTACTAGTATTATAAATATGTGGTCAATCTACTAACCCCACTTTTAGATTAAGAATTCATACTTCACAGTACACACTTTTGGACTTGATGCTTCCTCCTCCATTCAACCCCAAACCTCAATAGGGCCCACTCACAGGCAAAATTTGCAAAGTCAAGAAAATGGAAGCTAAAGATATTTCTGGGTAAAATATTGCAGCCCATAAAAAAAAACACTTTCAATTTTGGCAGGGCTTTATTTTATTTTTGTTTTTAACTAGTTAACAATGAAAAAAACAAAAAAACAAACGTTATTCTTTTTTCAGGAAGTTAAATAAATGGCAGTGCCTTGAGACGATAAAAGG
>VIGQ01000137.1:95000-100000 GCA_009663005.1 Actinidia chinensis | reverse complement strand
CATGAGTTGGCTTTTTTGCTTTTTTGCTTTTGCTTTTTTGCTTAATTTTAGCTAAGTAAAGCCACAAAAGCAAAAAAAATTAAAAATTCTTTGCCTTTTTAAGTAGCAAGTTTAAAAAAACTTAGTTTTTAAGTATTACCAAACGGAGCCTAAACCGAGGTGTTTTCGTTAAAATAAAAGTAACTAAAAAAAATCCCAAAAAAAAAAAAACTAGGTGACATTATGGGCCATAGAGCAATAAAAGTTAAAACTTGGAGTAATAATTTCTACGTGGAACAGTTGTTCAATGGGTCCAACGACTCCAACCAATAGGAGACTGGAGATGGTGCGATTTTCAAAGGTCAACATTCACAACACAGTAGAAAAGTTTGAAAAATGGCAAATATGTCACTTATCCAACCGGATCCATGCTATGTTCTGTTTGTGAATTTCTATTGGTTGGACACACCGCATCATGGAATTGACTTGGTGTTTCCAACACACTGAATAATAAATAGTCATAAATGGGTTTAGTAGATAGCTTTTAATATTTTTTTTTCTATTTTTTTTTTTTGAAAAGAACTATATTTCGAAATTGATCCCTTATGCTAAAATAATAAGATATGAAAATAATTTAATATTTTTTATGAAAAATATTCTGCAAAACAGATTCCGCAAAATATTCTGCTCCAATAGGCATGATGAATCGTGAGCTCGTGGAAACTCATAAATCGAGAAAGGATTATCCCTGGGGAGGAAAACACAAGAAATGAAAGCTGCTATCCGAAAAGGAGGGACAATAGGATTGAAGATTCTTAACAGAATTATATATATATATATATATATATATTATATTATTATATATATATATATATATATTTATATCCTTAGTTGCTCATGGTTTAAATACAATAGGGTAAATACCTTCTTAAATATTATTATATATAAAATCGAATTAATTTAAATATAAATCTTGTATTGAATCGTCTATTATGTATTGTAATCGCATGTATGTGTTTTCAACTTATGGTGCATAAACAGCTTGTTGCTTATAGACAATGTTTCTTCTGCAGATCTAATTACTCCCAAATATAGAGAGACTTTAATTGTTTATAGGGTCATTTAGTGAAAAACCTTGCTAATTTGAATTTTTGGAAAGTGTAAATTAACAAAATATCTCAACAGTTCAAGGACAAAACATCATTTTAATTAGAACAAAACTAACCCCTACCCTGCACTACTACGATGCAATACCTCCGGTCACTGGTCTACCTCCACCTTCGGCAGATGATAACCCCACAAACTCACCGATGGGCAACAACAACTCCTGGTGACCTCCACCTTGGGAGACGATAAACTCCGCACCTCCACCCGACAGCCAGCCGACAATCAACTCCAACGATTCGAAAAAACAACTTCACTTTTTCAACCAACCTCAACAATTCTTCTGACCACCACCACACCCATCATCTATGGACAGATGTATGCACGGATAAGTGGGTCAATTGACTCCACGATTTTTTTTTTTATATATTTTTAAGTCCTTTAATATTTGTAAAAATATAATTTGTTGACCTTGTAATTTTTGACTCCACTACATTTATTTCTGGCTCCGCCTCTGCCACCATCGACACCCATAGAAAATTTGGTCAAAGTTCATTATCTTTTTTTTTACTACATTTTAAGAATTTTTTCCACAACTTTTAATTCAAATTTCACTAATTTTGCTTTTAAATTAATAAAAATTTTACTAATCCTGCTTACTATTGTGAACTAGACAAATAATAAATTTAGGGTAAATTACACTGACCGCTCCCCTGAGGTTTCGATTTAATACAATGACCTCCCCTCTGGTTTGAGAAATAGGCGACCTCCCCTGAGTTTCATTGTCATTTTTAATTTCCCCCCCTCAGTTAGTGGTCTGTCAGAATTTTTATATTTCTTTTCCATTTTTGCCCTCTCTCTCTCTCTCCTCCCATCCACTTCTTCCCTCCCTCATCGTCTCCTCCGTCTCCCTCCCCTCTCCCCCTCTCTCTTCGCCTCCTACGCCTCGGTCCTTCCTCGCCTCTTCCCCCTTCCTCTCCCGTGCACTCTCGTTCTTACGGGTCTTCTCTGCGAAGCGGGCGCACCGTGGGCAACTTTTGTTCTCCCCCCTCCTCTCCTCTCTATCTCTCATCTATATATATATATATATATATATAATATAAGATATATCACAAATAACAAAAAAATAGTATCAAATAATTAATTTTTGATTTAAATTACTTAAAATTAATGTCAAAATTACTTAATTAATTTTTATGCAAAATATAAATTGTTATTTAAAATTTAGTTTCCCTCAAACGTTTTTTCAATATACTCATTCAAAATACATATTCTATTTTTTAAAATACTATTTATTATAAATTATTCTAATTTTTATTTTTTTATTAATACTTATTTTTTAAAAAATAAAAGATAATCTAAATAATTAACTTTTAATACTCCTAATAAAAATCATCTTCTTATCAATAATTTTTTTAAGAAAACATTGAGCTATATTTTTTTAATTTTTCAATACTTTTTAAATACCCAAAATAGTGGTTTGTCGTGTGGTAGTTGGAAATCTGCATCCAACCAGTTTCACACTAATCTTGTCACGAAACCACCCATTAGAGGGTCCTTTCTTTATTCTCCATTTTAAGAATTTTCTCTTTGTTTATTATTTTTTTTAGTGTTTGTAAATATAACAAGATTTTTTTTCCTTAAATCGTTTTATTTGTTTTGGCTTTTGAGTTATTTTTATTTTCAGTTCTAAACTAATATTTTTTATTTTTTATTTTAAATTAATATAAAATACCTCCTTTACTTTGATTAATTTTGCCTTCGAGTAAATTTAATTTTGTAAAATACAATATTTTTTTATTTTTTTATATATCTAATCAAAAAGAATTAAAAAAATAAATAATGATTTAGTCTCCACTTTTTACTAAATGCCCTTTGTTTCCGGACTCTCTGATTAAAAAAAACTAATAAAAAATTTTTAAAAATAAAACACAATTTAAAAGAAAATAATTTGTTATTAGTTTTTATACATTTTTACAAATAATGACCTCCCACATAAATTTTTACAAACAATAATAAAAAAATTATTTATTCAAAAAAATAAAAGTGATAAAAAAAAATGTATAAAAAAACCAAAAACTGAAGAAAAAAAAACTGAGAGAGAGAGGGTTGATGGGTTTGAGGGCAAAATAGCAAATGGGTTGAGGGGACAAACACTGTTACTCGACAGGGGAGGTCAGTTAATTTTTTCAAACTAGAGAGAGGTCGTGTATTAAACGAACCTCAGGGGAGGTCACTGTAATGTAGCCTAAATTTTACTAAGTTGCTTTTAGTTATGGTGATGGTGGTTTCTTCGCGGTTGTGAATCTCGAGAGAAAGCAAATATAGAGAGAGAAATGTATATATATACTATAATTCTCTAGCCCAGGGCACTAGCCAAAAAAAAATTATTTTCATCAATTTTGATAATTAGACATTACAAAAAAGAAATACAACATAAAATAAAAATAATCACAATAGGTAACTCTCAGTAACTTTTTTTAGAAACTAACTAATCTAAACTAACTAATATAATCTAAAACTAACATAAGAAGCTGTTTTTTTCAATCCTGACAACTCCCCCTCCCCGCTGTTACCTTTTTTTTGACTTTTACTTTTACTCTCGACACATTCTTTCTCAAACTATAATTTTGTCCATTACAACCCTTTATTTTTTTTAATACCCATTTAATTCTTTTTTTTTAATACCCCTATTATTTTTTTTTTTTTACTTTTCAACTTTCAAATTTTTATATAAAAAATTTTTATGATAAAATTGTTATAATCCCTCTATTTTTTTCTTTTAAATCCCCCTTTGATTCTTATTTTTTTATCTTTACTCTCACTTCCAAATTTTTATATAAAAAAATTTATGATAAAATTTTATACTTTTGTTACTCCCCACATTATGTTTTTTTTATAAATATGATCAAAATTTTTCATATGTTGTTTTAAAATTTTTATGGGTTTAATTATTTATGTGTTATTTGTGTATTTGAGACTATCCTTAAAAATTAATAATATATTTTTTTTGTAATTTAATTTATCATAAAAATACATAAAAAAAATAATAACTTTTAACTATCAAATACAGTAGTAATTCAACATTATATAAGAACATAACTTCTAATCAAATCCCTCCAAAAGAAATTATATATTTTTTATATAAAAATTCAAAAGTGAAAGTAACAAAGAAAAGACTCCAGAGGTATTAAAAAAAGTATAAAAATGTTGAACCTGTGACGTGCATGAGAGGCGATCTATTTCAGTTCATATTTTGGGTCGAAAAAAATAATTTGAGGAAATCTGAACGTTAGACAGTCAAACTAAGTTTCAACCGTAGAATACTAAGAGGTAAAGATTTGAATTCAACGTGATTTATAATATATATAGGAGAGGAGGGGTAGTCGGTGAAAGTGTTTTTATGGCATTAGATATCCAAAAAAATTTATAACTTGTGCCCCTAGACATTTGATTTAAAAATCATGGTACCTTACTTCCAAAAATGTTTTGCCCTAAGTCACATGATCATTCTACCGGGCTCTTCTTTCGCTCTCACGTTTCGCTCGCCGCTCCTAAAATATATGACTATATTTTGATTAAAAATATATATTACATAGACGCTCTTTCCATTCGCGGGTCGCTCCCGCTCCCGCTCGCGCTTTTGTGGCCTAGATTTTGCCTCACCTTTTAAACAAGGTTGAACAGTTTTGAGGAAGTTTTCTCAAGTCCCCCCTTTATATTAAGACAATATTAAGGTTCCGTTTGGATACTTAAAAGCCAATTTTTTATTAGGTTACTAAAAAAAAACAAGATTTTTTAGTTTTTTTTACGTTTTGTGACTTTATTTTAGCTAAAACAAAGCAAAAAATAAAAAAAATAGAAGCAAAAAAGTCACTCTAATTAATTTTTTTGGCTTATTTTCATAAAAAATTAAA
>VIGQ01000137.1:55000-62500 GCA_009663005.1 Actinidia chinensis | reverse complement strand
CCCGAAAATGTCAAATGCCGCAGTGGTGTTGGAAAGAGTGGGATAATAGGAAAAGACGCGAACAAAAAGCAATTATAGAGAGAGCGAGAGAGAGAGAGAGAGAAAGCTAGATAGCGACGTCGCGTGTGTCTCTGGCAGTCACTGTCTCTCTCTAGTTTCTCTCTAGCCCGAGAATCTTTGGCCCATGTTTATTTGGGGTTTGGGGATTTTAAAGCGCTTTTTTCAGGGTAGTGCTAGGGAAATGCTTTATGGTACAACAAAGTTGTACCGTAAAATGAACACAACCTAATGAGGTGTCGCATTTGGGGTGGCTGGGTATGGGGTGAAAAAATTGAGTGGACCCCCACCAGTTCACCCCAAATGCGACACCTCATTGGTGTGCTATTTGGGGTAAAACTTGGTTGTACCATAGGCATTTCCCGAAGTATGGCGTACCCAAATTGCACACCTAAGAGATAGAGAGACACAAGAAAAGTGGGTCCCACACATTTGGGGTGGGCCTCCAACACTTGGGATGTTGTGGAATCCATTTTCTGTATACTATCTCTCTCCTAGGTGTGCATGTGGGGGTACCCATAGGATTTTCAGCGTTCTTGGAATGTTAACTGTTAAAAAGTTTTTTGAATCAAAATAAATTATTTTGAAAGTATTCACGAAGAATATTTTTTGATCTAAATTCAAAACGGAGAATTTTCTTTATTTTTTTACTTTTTATTTTGTGTGAATCACAAAGAAATTTTTTTGATCTCAAATCGATTTGATATTATATTTAGAGAGCAGAGCTAAGAATTTGATTTAAATTTTAAATTACATATTTTTAAATCTGAGCGTGCCCCTGACCCCTACATAGATCTGCCCCTGAGTGCAATCGTCTTAGTGAAGCTTGTATAAATATTATACAAATCCATATAAAACGAGTTTGTACAAAAATATGTATTCATAGTATAATTTTATTTTTTAACGACTCAGTGACAGACGCAAAAAATTACGTTTAGTTGGGCAAATGATACATTTTCAAATGTAGGTCATTCCATTAGAAATAAAGATAAAAGTCTGAGAAGGCCAATTATATATATTTTAATGAACCAATACAAAATAATCACAACTAACAAAAGTTTTCAAAATTTTGGGAAGAAAAGATCGTGGCCCCACACCGGTTCCGCTATTGAAAAACACCTTACGAATGTACACTGAAAATTAGGCCCAGATGGCAACGGGGCGGGGCGGGGCTGGAGGTGGTGTCCCCGTTCCCGCATTCCGAAATTTTTTAGCCCCGATCTCCGCCCCGATCCCGGTGGGGATTTTGTTGCAACCCCGATCCCGCCCCGAAAGGGGATCGGGGGATCCGCCCCGAATCGAACCCTGAATTGAACACCACAAATACAAAAAATCCCTAAATCAACCACAAATCCTAAGCCAAAAAAATTTGAAAAATCAATCACAACCACTAAATCAACCATAACCAACCTAAATGTGAAACTCAAAATCAACCATAAATCAACGCAAATTTTAGAGGGTTAATTTCACTTTGCACCCCTTCACTTTGATTAAATATTATTTAGTACTCTTTATTTTTAATTTTAATATTTTCGGGATAAATTTTTGGGATCGGGGCCGGGGGTATACAATTACCGTCCCCGTCCCGCCCCCGCGATTTTTTTTTTAATCCCCGATCCCCGAAAAAATTTCCGAAACTTCACCCCAATCAGGGCGGGGACGGGGCGGAGCAATTGACATCCCTACTGGAAATGTGCTTTCAGGGAATGAATGTACTATGAAAATTCTAGCCTTTTATTTAGAGTACAATCCTTGGAGAGAACAACAAGCAAAGAAAAAAAAAACATTTTTGTTATATTATAATACCATGACACGACCTAGAAATAAAGTTAACGAAACATTGACTGGCATGAATTCGCGAAATGGTAGTGCTATGGTTTACTCTCCAATGCACATCAAAAAAGAGACACATAAGATGAGTGAGTCTCACACACTTGGGGTGGGGCTCTACACGTTGGGGTGGGTGGGGGCCACTCCTTTTGTGTCTCTCTCTAGGGTGCTCTTATGTCTTCTCTAGGTGTGCATTTGATTACCCAAAACTGCCCCGGTTACCCTCCACTAGCATTTTTCACTTCTCGAAAAATTAGGGCTTCTGTTTGTAATGTTTAAAAACTAATTTTTTTTTAAGTTTGTATTAAAAAAATTAAGATTTTTTTGATTTTGTGGTTTTACTTTTAACTAAAATAATCAAAAATGTCAATTCTGGCTTGGCTTTTTTTTATATATTTATTTTAAGCAAAAAAATTAAAAAATTGGTGCCAAATGGAATCTAAATCTCTCGACTCCTAAATCACGATGATCTAAACTGTACCTCAAATATTATAATCAGCACTCACCTTCCGCCAGAATGTACATTGTGAATTGCGCCGTCCATAGGAACGATTGCCCTTAGAGACATCTAGAGGTGCATGGAATATAATGAATAAAAAACCCCTAAATAAAAAAGAAAAAGAAATAAAATTTTTTTTATGCTTGTTGATTTGATCTAATCAACCAACATGGTTTGAAATGGTTTTCTTCTAATCCTCCTGTTTGGGATTGGTTCTAATTTAAAACAATTAGTTTTAATTATTTTGCATCGCCGGGTCATAGTCTCTATTGCGCCCTGATCATATACTTCTATTGTGGCTGGGTCATGGTCTGTCGTATTGCAGGCTGAGTCATGGTCTTAGATTGCGGTTGCCCCGTCAAAGTCTCCTTCTACGACTTCTGCTTGGGGCTATAAGAGAGGGAGCTGAAGAAGAAGAATAGACAGAGAGGCAAACGCAAAAGGTCAAGTTTAAATACTTGGGGAAGTGATTTTTTTTAGAGTAGAGTATAAGGGTTTGGGGGGATATTCATACTCAAGTATACTTGTACTTTTTTTACTCATATGAAAGAACGGATCCTCTCCGTGGAGTAAGGCAGTTATTGCCGAAACCCACGTAAATTCTTGTGTATCTCTCTCTATTTTTTTTTCAATCAACTTCCATTGGTTATGTTGTACTTATGTTCGAATCTCGATTCTTGGTGCTTCCGCTGTAAACCCAAACACATATCCTTCATTGTCTATGAAAGTGATGCTGGTAACCAAAACAGATAAGTTTTGACTCCTTTGCTTCCCATTTCACACATTGAAGTGTTTTGAATCCCACTCCACATTACTCATCCACCGCAAAGGTTAACAAATGCCTGTTAATTGATTTGATTCTTTAAGCAAATGTTCATAACGCTGTGTTTTGGAATAAGAATTTGGTGAAGGAAAATAAAAAGGAAGAAAGAAAAAATCTAGCAAATTTAATGATCTCAATATGAATCCTCTAACTTTTTTTTTCGCAATTTTTTTTTATACAAATAGAACATAATAGGCATTCTTAAAATCAGTTTTTTAGAATAATTATAGAAAATTCGTTCGCTTTTTTGGTTTTCGATCGTGTTTTCCTGAGAATTTTTTTTAGAAAACAAAGAACTCATTGTCGAAAATATTTTTTTCAAAAAAAATGAATTTTATGAAAAAAAACAATGAATGCTTTTGTTCTCAAAAATAATTTCAAAAAAATCTATTCAGGCAAAATCAATTTTGAAGCTGAACCAATAGACAATTTCCTCAAAAATCGATATACAAATTGGACGGATGGAGTAATAATATACGTGTTAGGAGACTTGTTTTTCAAATCAATTTTGCTTGAATAAATTTTCGTAAGGTTATTTTATAAATAATAATATTTATTATGTTTTTCACATATTATTCCAATGAAATAATTTTTGACTACTTGAAAACCTATTTTTTCATATTTCTCAAATGGTTTATTTTGAAAAGTTTTTTCAAGTTCAAAATTGATGGTCTATATTTCACTTGGTAATGCTACCTCACAACACTCGAGTGAATCTAATCCTTCCAATTTTGATTTCAAAAATATTTTTAAGATTTCAATTTTTGGAACCATAAGCAACCGTGTAAAAAGATAAGGCCGATTTTAAATATTTCCCTTCCCAAAAATGGGGTTATTTTTTGAAAAAAATATTCAAAAAAAAAGTTTCTATAGTCAAAACCGACATATTTTAAAAAAATATTATGCAAATTTATTATGAAAAACCGAATCAATAGAAAAGGAAACCCCTACGATCCCTGAATTTTAACCAAAAGAAATTCTTGAAATTCAAATTAGTGGTTTAGGATTCATTCGTTACATGATTTCTACACGCACCCAAATAAATCCAAATCATTTATTTAATTCAAAAAATATTTCTAATTCAATCTGAACCGTGTAACACCATGAAAAGATAAGGCCGATTTAAATGAGAGAGGAGGAGATACGGTGGCCGGGGAGATTGCCCCAAGCATTTCAGTCCTGGGAGAACGGTGAGAACACATTGAGAGAGGAGTGAAGACGAGACTTGGCATACTATCTCCACGGGGGGGGGCACTACCCAAGTAAGTCTACACCACTCCCATTACGTTGTTAGTAGTTTTGTACTTACTTTGAACACAAACCGTTGCTCCGCCGGGTGGCCCGACTGTGCTGTTGACACCCCCGCAAACCCGTTTAGCCTTCTGCGATTACTGAATATGGGGGTGGGTTGGGATACACCTGTCAGTTTTGGTCTCAGCCCCCTCCCAGTATTAAATGCATGACACATGTGTTTTGTAATATACATAAATTTTTTTCTAAAATTACAAAAAACATATGTGTCATCCATTTAACATTGAAACAGGGGTGAGAAGAGAAACAAGGCGGAACATGAGATCCGACCCTTGAGGTATTTTGTAGCATCTCTATCGTACAAAACCCCAAAATTAATTAGTCGAGTCAATAAAATCTTATTATTATTAAAAAGACTAGTGAACTATATTTTTTTGAGATTTTTTTATCAGTTTTTGTTTTAATTTTTTATATCAAAAATCTTATATTTTTTTTGATTTCTGACGAGCAGGATCTTAAAATATAGAAATTACATTTAAATTGGGGGGAAAAATCCAAGTGTAGACCAAAAATTAGCTAGTTTATTCAAGGTAAATATATTTTGCCTCAAATTTCTCTCGGTAAAAGGAACAAGAAAAATATATAAAATCTTGATGAAATGATTGAAAAAAGTTATGTAAACATGAAAATACTCTTTAAAGGATCAAAAGCGGCCGAAAAATCTCGAAAAACCTGGCCACAGAACTGCCCGCCAATATTCACTTATTCATTTTCTCTAATGGTTATTAGAGAGTAAATTCAACCAAATACCATGAGTACTTGAATATTTTTTCACTACATAGAAGGGCATTGGGTAAATTTATTTTTAATAACCCAAGGAGTGCAACCAAGAAAAAGGTGTGTGAAAATCAACTAAGATTTGTTAAATACTATAGGTTGTGTTTCAATTAAGAATTTGATAAGAGGAAAGACAAATGCAAAAATTGTTAACCATACCGTAAACGAAAATATTTTATTAGAAATAATGTATTTTTTTGGTCGTATGCACATATTAAAGGAGTTGATATTTTTGCTGCCAACTTCCACATGCATGCATATAATTGTCCTTAATTCTTTTTCGCAAATATTAACCCTATACTATGAATTTTCGAATTAAATATTTTATTAGAATAATGCATTTTATTTCATGGGCTTTTCTTATGGACTGTTGGTTGTCTAATACATTTCATCCAAAATTTAATATTCTTACTTTTTTAATGGGTTTGGGTCTGGATTATTTTCCAAAATTATTATAAAAAAAAAGGCTAAAACCTTAATAAAAAAGGTTAGTATAAATGTTTAATCAAGCTAATTATCTTAATAGAAGTTTGTCATCTAAGGACTATGCTATTCTACTAGATTTTTCAATAGGAAAATTAAGATCAGAATGGTGTAACAATGGAAATTTACAAATTATAATCACAATAACACAGTATTTTGATTGAAAGAAGGTTCACAAACTGTCACATCATTCAATTTATAATTTATTTACAATTTATTTTTTACGTATCATTAAAGCAAAATTAGAAACAAAAAGACTAGAAGCCTATAAGAAGGTAGTATAAGGTGATTCCAATCTAATGAGGACTAGGTCTCGATGAAAATTAATAAAAGAAATTGGTTATTTTTATGCCTTTCCTTTGCGTGAGGGAAAGAACCTAGTGCTATAATTAGTTGCATACCAGGTACAAGGGATAGTTATACTTTTCTTTTTTAGTTTTTTTTTCCTCTATTACATGAGGGTTATATAGACATTCATGCTATCCGTACGATGTTAGCTAGTTTTATGATTGATAATTGAAAAGTGTAGTTAATTCATGTTCTAGATGAATAAAGTAATATAAGACGACTTTTAGAGTGGTCTAAAAAATTTAGCGACCCTCCAAATTTATCATACTGGAGATATGAAATTCCTTTTATATTATATTCTTCATTCTCATGAAAAGTGGGAAAAAGAAATGTGATCTATGGTGTGTTGAATAGTTTAATGCTTTGGCTTTCAAATGAGACGAATGTTCGATATAAAAACGAGTCCACATCCAATGCTCATGGAAGGCTCTCATCTTTCCACCACATATATTCAGTTGGTTTCTTTTTATTTTTTGATGAAATCGGAAAAATAAAGAAATGAAGATTTAGAAAGAAAAACCGCACTAAAATAAATAAGAAAAAAAAATAGAAAAATGGGTTTTTCCAATACGGGAGGGTTTTTTTTTTTAAGTGCAAATTTCGGTAGGACTATGCAATTGGCATGCCCACTCGGATCTATCCGAGATTTCTCTGTCACGTTGTGACCTGTAATCATGCCACTAGTGAGTGGTATCTAGCTGGGTGACATTTGGGGGGACAAACTTGTCGTGTACGGAGAGCTTGAATTGCCTCTGAAATAACAGTTACGAAGCTCGCCCAATTTCAACCGAAAGGAAATAAAACATGATAGTTTATCCTCCACAAATTCACAAAATTTATAATATATATATGTATGTATATTAAGAGAAGGTTACGCAGTATCTTGTCCAGTAGCGGCTTTAATATAGTATATATATATAATAATAAAGTTAACATTATATTATTAGTAAAAGTAATCTTATATACAATATGATTATTAGTAAAAGTAATTCTCCATTGTCATGCCTGCATTTATTTAATAAAAATTCTGAATATAGCGAGAGTTACCGTCTAGTCATCCCTTACTTATATATATATATATGTATATTAAGAGAAGGTTACGCAAGTATCTTGTCCAGGAGCGGCGTTAACATAGGATTCTGTTAACTATGCCAATATATATATATTATATATATATATATATGTATATTAAGAGAAGTACGCAAGTCTCTTGTCCAGTAGCGGCGTTACATAGGATTCTTTAACGAAATCCCAATTTTTCTCTCTCTTCCTTTTCATCTTATTTTCTCTATCCTCTTAACTCGGTAGCACTAACTCGGCTTAAGATCGATTTTTGGGCCTAAAAAAATTCCAAATTTTGTGGGCCCGTTTG
>VIGQ01000137.1:27500-37500 GCA_009663005.1 Actinidia chinensis | reverse complement strand
TACTTTCTCTCCTGACTTTTTGCAGGGCCAAGAACATTGTCCTTGCTCTTTCTTTCTTTTTTTTCGGTCACTAACTTAATTATCGAAGAGTTGTCCCCGCAAAGGTTCCAGATGGTCTTTCTCATTGTTTTTATTTTACAGGCCCACCGTACAATGTCTCGCCACCAAAATTCTCTTGTCTATCATTATTATCATATGTGTTCAATCTTCTCTCATTCCTACGTCCCCACAAGTTGAGAGCCAGTCCAAACAAGTAGTTCATGGACACACCAGCCACTACATGTACTAATGTAATTAATCGAACAAAATTTGAGAATTTTATAGCACCAAAATTTTTTGCAATGATCTCCACATAATATCCCTCACTCTTCCTATCTATCGATTCCCTCTCCTTCTGGCTTTGCATACGGAAGAAAGAAGGGGAAGAAAGAATGGTGGCTGATCAGAAGGGGTTGAGTTTTGCGATGAAGTCTCTTCGCACAATGACTCGAAAGAGGCTGGGTTCATTATCAATGCCAAGGTAATTCAAAAAAAGGATCACCATGTTTTTTATGCTTCTTCTCTGGATGGGTTCTTAAGTGGTGTGTTTTGATTGTTATGTCCCCGTACATGAATCTTTGTCAATTTTCGATGATAGAGTTGTGTTTCCCCTGCGTGTTTGTGTGGGAGAGGCGGGAGGTCAGGGCGATGAGTAAATGAAAAAAGATTAAATCTAAAACATTTGAATTCATTAAACTTTGTGTATATCGACCATTTATATTCTTGGTGTTGCTCTGATACGTGTTGATATCGATTATGGGAACGGCGAATTGCGATGATTCATTTACTTTTTTTTACCTCTTTTATTTATAAATCCAAGAAGAGTGAGGGTGAACACTAATGAAGTGTTGTCGTTCTGATTTAGAAGCAAACAATATTCAATATTTTCCATGGTATAAAAGTTAGGTTTTGTCGTTTGTGGGAAGGATTAAAAACATCTTTACACAGTTGTTAATTCTACATGGGCAAACGATTTGTTTTACTTCTGCAACCATGCACTTTTAGTTAAATATCACTTTACACTCGATACTTCAATTGTGGGTTAATCAAGTATCAATGTAGCCCTTCATCAATTGAGGACAACATGCCTTCTACCAAGGGCTAAATAACTCGTATCCGGCGGACCGACGAATTCGAGAGACCAATCTCATCACACCACTAGCGGGGACCCATTAAAGTCGGGGCCAAACTCTGTATAGACTGACCCAAAAGCTTAAGAATTGATAGCGCCTAGTAGGTTTGGATCATGAGAACTTTGAAAAGGAGGAGATCTCAAGAGATTCCAAGCCTCTAGCCTAGATCACTACTCATTTTGTCATTTCACAAACAACAGATGGACGGAAAAGTCGCACTGACAATGACCTAAAATGCAACGGATTGCTTGCTCTTGTGAAAATGCAAGTGCCAATTACTCTTCCATGGAGTTGAAAAAAGGGTCTTTGACAGCGCTATTCAATGTCCTTTCTCAATTCTTGCTATTCATATTTTGATTAATGTATGTTTGTTTGGGCATGTGTTTTATTTTATGTAAATATAACTATATTGGATGCTTAAAGATCATGAGGTCTATCTTGATTAGCAACTTAATTGTCCAGTTTTAAGTAGCAGGGTTTTTCTGATGTGGTCCAAGCTCATGATGATATCAGATAATAAGCCAGGGGAGGCCAGGCATTTTTATATTAAATGATGTAAAACTAAAAAAAAAAGCTAGCTTTTCAAAGGGACCCAGGGCCATAGGTGTTGCAATCTTTAGATTTCTTGATAATTGGAAATAAAAAACCCATTAAAAAGGAAAATTCATACAATAATAGTTTTCAGAACTTTGTTTTCCTTACTATAGATTTTATTAGTAAATTATTCAGTTAGCCAGTATTGTACTATTAATATGATTTTGGTTATAGTTTCGTTAACAGATTCCATTTTAGTATTAACTTTAAAAACAGAATTATTTTATTTTTCCGTGTTCTAAAAATAGTAGTGAATGAGCTCTCATAGGTCCAAGCAAAAGTTTAGTCTGCAATAATCTGATAGTAACGGATTTCAATATATTCTTTTTATAGATCCTCTAAATCCTCTCTTTCCTTTTTTTCTCCACATAAACCTTTAATGAAATATTCCCTTAGGAAGTGTTGGATTCTGGTTTTTGAGGGATTCGTCAAGGAAAACGAAAATATTAGGAAAACCCGTCAAACAAAATAAACTTTTTCATCCATTACGTTCTTATCTTTTCCATTATCGTTCAGTCTCCCTCCGCACAATCCTCTACAAATCCGTAATCGGAACACAAGCTTAGGGGACTATCTAGAGGGGGTGAAACTGGACCTAACATCAAAAAACTTGTGCTGCCTTTTGCAACAAGAAACCATTAACGCCACAGTACGCTCATCTCACTCAATTCCATATTTGAACATGTGATGTAATGAAAGTATAGTTGAAACCATTTTGCTTGCAACCATTCAATTATAAAAACAAATTCATTTTGAAGCTTTATGGCCTTACAAACTCTTGTTTCCATTCAAGTACATTACCTACCCCCCCCACCCATCGATTTTTCCAAAAATAGCGTGTACGACGTGACAAATTTCTTGGCAAGCCCATCCTGGCGGCGAAGAGTTAATTAGCAAGTGCAGGTATAGATAGCATTTTAATTATGCCCCTTCACCCATAAACAAATCTACAACTAATTAATTCTATGATTTTTTCAAATATTAACTTTCAAAAAAAAAAAAAATTGAATGTGTAGGTTTGGGTAGGGAAGGAGCAAGTGAGAGTTTGAGGATGTGGTCCATGGCAGTGCTGCTGACTCATGTTGAGATGTGAATTTCTTGTTGGAGAGGTTGATCCATCATCCATTATACCTAAATTAAGTACACATGCACCTTCAGAGCAACATCGCGACAACGATGACGGCTCATCGGGCTTCATGACCAACAAACTTCTTCGATTCCTTGTCCCCTTTGCCGTCTCGGTTGTGGCTGTTGGATTTATTTGACCCAAACCATGAATGGATTTGTATTTGTGTGTATTGAATTGCAGGGTATATGCGAATTAAGATGGTCATGGTAGCATTTTGGAAAGTGTGTTTTGGCTTTCAGTTTCTCATTTTCCTTCCTTTATGTACATTTTTCAGAGCAAAGATGAGTGTTGGATGTACTGAATTTGTCTATGGTTTTTGTATCAAAATTCAACTGCCTGTCAACTCCCAAGGGTGGAGTCTTTAGTGGATTGGGCCAGTGCTTCCCCCATTGAGCCGGAAGTCATGCTGGAGATTGGGCTCGGCCTATATTGGGCTCACACACATATGCTAGGAAAATATAGGAGGGCCTTTGATTGAATTTTGGACTAATAATAGTTTCCGAGACTAGACATCTCCAGAATATCTTATTTTTTTTTATCTAACGGTCTAAAATAATCCTCAAACTCTTATCCCATATTTATCTCATTCTTAATTAACTCAAATATAGTAATAGAACTAATTTAATCTCAATCTTATCCTCCCCGACAATGGTTGGAGCCACAGTATTACTTGATCTCTTCTTTTATCCAATCTCTTGAATCAAATATGCTCTTAGGGTATAAATTTTTAGATTATTAACTTAAAATACTTAAAATAAGTTGTAAATATATTTGGTGCAGCTTTTTATTATTTTATAAGTTTGAAAAGAGTTTTAAATTTGTTTGTCATATCTTTTTGTTTGATTATTAACTTAAAAGTAGTTTTTATTGTTGTTTTCTTACTATGTCCTTTTGTTTTCGGTGACAATTTTTTTTTTTCTGAAATGCATTTTCTGGTATGACAAAAATGAAGCGAAAAACATTTTCAATGGCCATTGAAACAAAACGTTTTCCAATTTCTTATTTGTGGAACCAAGGTCACAACTATAGCACCAGCACAACCTCACTATGTTTCACCACATTGGTTGCAAACCACCTCTTACTATCATTACAGCTATTTGATTGTCCTCGTTGTCGCTGCTGCCACAGTTGCTGCCGCCCTATCCATAGTTCCATACAAAGGCAACTTCCATTTCAACGTGGACGCAAACACCATATACCCACAAAGTTTTATATCAAAATTAAAATTAAAAGTGTTAGATACCCACTAGTTTCATATCAAATGACAGTTCATCTATTCATATATAGTTGAGTCATAGAGAGAAATATAAAGGCAAAGATGAGAATGGTCCACAAGTTTTTTCGCAATTAATTAATAATCAAACAATACAGAGAATTATAATTTTTCCAATATCTCCTTTCGATAACTGAACGATTAATGCTTAAGAGCAACGTCAGTGGCATGCTCTATGAATTGCCAAAGCCAAACTACAACTCCCCCCTCCCCAAAAAAATCCTTCTCCAATGGCAGCAAAAACCTTACAAAAAATAGCCAATTTGTACATTTATTGGCATATTTGGTATTGTCTTTTTGATCCTACGGTGAATATTGATCTGTGATCAAAAAAAATGATTGATGTAGCCAAAATACATTCAACATGGCATATTATCGCCGAATAAGGGCAAAACAACACTATTACACTAAATTTTGGCAATACATTGCCAAAATGACAAAAAACATTGGAGATGCTTAGGTTCCAATCAAATCAAGGCCCCAAAAAGTGTCTTTCTCCTTCTTCTTTCCTTACATAGTTTCCTTTATTATAAAATAACTTAAAATATACTTAAGGTAAAGTCTCTTGTACGTCCGATTTTTCTTTTTACAGCCCGTTTGGCTTAGGGATTATGGGAGGGATAACTTTTATAGGGGGATAACTTTTAATTGTGTTTGGATATTTTTTAGAATGGGTGGATAAGGAAGAAATATATAAAGAAAAACAAATATAAAATATTAGTTATTAAAATATTATTTTATTTTTTCTCTCTATATAAACAAAAATTTTATACATTTTATTTCTCTTTGTATATTTTTTTTTCCTTATCCCCCACCCCCTTATCCCCCTGATAACTTTTTAGTTAGGTCTAGGCCACCCAAAATTATCCCGCTTATCCCACCTTCGGGGGCATAAAGTTATCCGTGGCATAAATGATCCGCCCCCATATCCGGTAGCCAAACGACCAAGGGAAAAATTATCCGGGGGAAAAAATTATCCCCCTTCGAATCCGGTAGCCAAACAGCCCCTCATTACATAAATGCCTCAAACAACATCAGAGACCTTAAATATCTTTCAAATTATCTTTATAATAAAAGAAAATATTTTTGAGGACTTTTTGCCCATATACCAACTTTTTATATATCTAATCTTTGAAGGTTTTCGATTCAAAAACGTTTCAAAAAAAATTGGTTTGGTCACCATCCATAGAGATTATATTTCTTGGACCACATGTGAATGGCATAGTACAGTTTTTCAAAGCACATGTCCTGATTTTGTTGTTTCCATGGTAGGCTTCACGAAAAAAACAACCTTCAAAGGCTATTAGCATGAGAAACAAACCACGTGAGACAGTCTCTGTGTATTTAGGACTTTTTTTTATTTATCAGTACTATACTCACTAATGTCCAATGATGGGGAAAAAATAGTGGAAATAAGGTTTTTTCTTATTTTCCCTTGTTGGGTTAGAAAAATAAAATTAGGTTTTCTTATTTTGTTTCCCATAAAAGCCTCTTTTATTTTTGGTAAAAACAAGTTTAAAGAAAAAATATTTACTCCATTTTTTTGTTTTGGTACAACAAAAAAGGAAAGTTAAAAATTCTACATGGTCCATGGAAAAATTAAGTTTTTTAGTTTGAGTTGTGAAAAATGTTTTCCAGACAAAATTAAAAACAATAGTGTCTTACCAAGGGACAACGTTGTCGTCGTCGTTGCTGCCAGTACCACTAGAACCGCCACCACTATACTACCACCAACCCCCCTCACAAAGGCTACTAGTATAGTCATTTCAAGACACAAGTTTTCCATGAAAGATACTTTCAAAAGAAAAATAAAATGTTTACTACGAACCAAACAGATCATACATAAACTTTTCTTGGAAATTTGGAATGTACGTAATAGAATTTTTTATTACGCCAACAAAGTTTCCTTCCCATATTTTCACTTCCACAACTTTAGGCCCAGTTCGGCCAACTTGGTTATAAGCAGTTTTCATGCTTTTAAACAAAACCAAAAACCAAAAAAATTCATTCGAATTTTTAACTTTAAGTTGTTCTTGTTAAAAAACGTGTGTTTGAAGAAGAAAAAAGGCAAACTTCGTTTGCCAAACAACTTTTGTTTTTTCCACTTTTATAAACAGAAAAACATAGTGAGCCAAACATGGCCACAACATTCTAGGTCGTGTTTTTTTTATTATTACTGGCGGTGGGTGCCCACGATGCATGGCAAGATAAGATATTTAAGCCTCAATTGATTATTAAAATGTATGAGTTTATTTTTTATTTTTTTCACATTATATCTAATAGTTATTGTAATTATAAAGCGGTTAACAGTTGTGGAAAGGGATAGTTTTAGCATAATAAAAGTGTGAACCGACTTTAAAAATCTGTATACACCAAATTAGGTGTTTCCTTTTATAATTAAACAAGAATTACAAATAACCAAATCTCAATTAGTCCTCATCTTAACCTATTGGGCATCCCTAAAACTCAACACAGGCTAGCTAGGTTCTTCTTCCTTCTTCCTTTCCTTCAATATATACCACCTTGTAGTATAACCATGAAAGTATGTTTTCAAAAACAAAATGATTTTTATCTATAATATTATAAAGGGAATACTCCAGTTTGGTGTAGGGAAAAATGCTGAATGACTCACATTTTGATGCTAAAAATACTCACAACTCTAATTGCTGCGTAACCATGCTACAATAATTACTAGAAAAAAAGAAAAAAGAGCAAAAATACAAAATCAATCAATTCGCAAGAATCAATTGATAAAAACGCACGCGAGTGAGAACACACCACTAATTATCAATACATGATACATTCTCATTGGTTTCAAAGCACAGGTTTTGATTTTTGTTGTGTCAATGTAGGCCTCAAGAAAGCAAACCCTCAAAGCCGGAAACATGAAGACCCTTAAAAGAAACAGTCACTGGTGTATAGGACCGTCTATCACATTGGTCAATCCTTTTTTCTTCTTTCAAGTACTCACATGCTTTCAGTGGCGGTCCCGGGTGCCCAACATTTGAAAAATCCAATATAGAGAGATCCATATATATATCTAGATATAGAGATATATGATATATATATACACTAAAAGGAAAAAGTAACATAACAAGAAGATTGCTATTAACAAATGAAAATTATCAAAGTCATACACAAAAACTACAAATGACTAGATATATACAACAATTCACGGATGGAACTGATAAAATAAGTTTTAAAGATCTTAGAAATAACACACCTTATAGACATAGTTTGATAACAGAAGTCTAGCTAGCACTCTCGGAAGAGTAAACATAAGTCACAACCTAGTTTAGACAGATTAAGTAGGTATAAATTAGTAAAAGTTTTAATGAGCTTGAGTCAAAGTCCCCAAATTACAAGGTACTTTAGGATCATTAAAGTATAGTGCTGATTATACAAAACCTCAGAAAGAAGTGTCAACCTATTTGACGTCTCAGATAATCCCCTCATGGTCATCAGTTTCATACATGCTATTAGTCCAAAGAGCAAATACTTCTGTCCAAAACGTTGCCTTGTCTAGGTATTCCTTCTGATAATTCGTTTAAAATATTCAAACTGAGGCTAGGAGATGGTTATGGAGGCATCCTGTTTCAGGAACGTCACTCCTTCTTCTCCGAACAAATTGTTCGTTTTCATCAGGAGTCGGGAATAAGCACAAATTAATTAAAGGACTATTAAAAAAGAAATTTTATCATGTTTTAGTGTTTAAATTTCAAGATGATTTTTGAATCAAAAGTTTAGTCAGAGTTGATGCCCCACAAGGGCTAAATATATTTTTGCAAAAGATCGTGAAAATATGCAAGTAAACAAATTTGTGCTAGAATGGCAATCCATTTTATATTTTTGACTTGATATTATACATTGTAAGGTTAGCAAGAATATCTATTCCAGATTTCTTGACTAGAGAATTTTACGGAACAAAGACAGCAATGCCAATGCCCTACTGCTCACAATACAAAGCAAAACAGTTACCTTAATAAAACTTATGAAAAATACACTACCCAAATAGAAAACATTCATACCTAGATGGACCAATCTTTACAAAAGAGAGATTGAGTGGAGAGTCCAGAGAATTAGAGAATTCCAAAAAAAAAAAAAAATATAGAGTGGTTATCTTATAACAATATTTATCTATACTAAGTTATTGCTACCTGCTTTTCCTGCAGATGTCTTCTAGTAAGAACCTTCCTACGAAACAACTCGCCTTACAAGCTCCGCGTCCTCCTCTCTTGAGCTAGCCAACAGGCTACCACTATATATATTTATATATATATATATATATTAATTTTTTTAATAGTTTTCTGTTAATTTGACTATTTTGCTATTTAATACACAATTGATCCCCTTAAATATTTTTACTAAAAAGTTCATTATGCCCCGAAAATCAAAATCATGCCGTCCGTCACTGCATGCTTTGCAATTATAGAAACTACACGCTTTGAGCTAAGGCAATGTAAATAGAGTAAAATGAAAGACTTTTGGTAGTCAAAAGTTAATATACTCTCTTTTTTTGGGGGGGGGGGGGGGGGGTTGCTTTATTTTTTAATTTATTATTTTCTTTTATATTTTTTTTTTGAATTACTTTATTAATTATGGAAATATACAAAGCTTGGGACAAGCACTGTAACTATAGTGCAAAGCCAAAACCCCAAAGGGAGCGTTTCTTGGATAGCTACTAAGTCAGTAAAAAAGCTACACTCCATGTGGGGGGCAATAATTCTTGCAATCGCCTTGATTGGAAGAAATACCATCAATGGACCATCGAGAAAATATTTTCCACATCCTATTGTCTCTATGGTAGAATGAAGAAAAGGCCATTGGAAAACTAAGCTTCCCCCATTTCATCTAAGTACCATTTACTATTGAGGCCCCACCCAATCACTCCTAACCACCGTCATATGGAAATTAGCTATTGGATTGCGGTGAAGTTAAGGATTCAACCTAAGCAAAGCAGTAACACATTTTTCCGAAACTTATGTAAAGTCTTTGGGGAAAAAATGATATTTCCAGCTCTTGAAGCAACAATGTTATGTTTATCATTGTTTTGATAAAAAAAATTATTTTTATCTGACGTGGGAATATATTCACAAACAATAATACAAATGAATCTAACAAATATTCAGTTATTAAAACCATTAGCCGCCATAACCCCCAATTTTGCTTATGAAAATAAGGTAATAGCTTGAATATTTATAAATGAAGTCTTGTATAAATTTGTTAGGTTGTAACTTGATTAATTAAGTTTGATGTATGTTGCAATGAAATGCCTTAAATAGGAGATCTTCATCTTCATTTTTTTTTTCTTACCAACAAAAATGGAATGTAGCTCCATCCATAACAACCAAAAAAGACAGTAAATAAGGTTATATGCAACTATCTTCTTGCCGCATTATATATGATATAGTGTTAAATACGTGATAAGAGTACGAAACATATAAAGAATTTGCATCATAGTAAAAAGGTAAGGGATGAAATCAGAAGGTCATCATCCACCCCAATAAGCTATCTCCGAAACTGAATGGCACAGCGGAGACACTATTACACAACCATTTGACCTCGGGAAACAATGCTAGCAGGGATCCCACCCTATCGAACTCAAACCACCACTCAACCGAGCTTTTACTATGCGGCCAATCCACACTATAGTCGCACCTAAACTTGGCAAGAACAGAAAGGACGGGAATACCAAAGGATGACGTGCGGTAAAGGGAAAACTTGCACTACATGGTTATGACTGACAGCCCTAAACCGGAGGTGGAGATTAACGGCAGAAGGAGGATTAACCAATCGCTCTGCAGAATAAGGATAGGTGAACTGCCCGCGATT